>JAQGCM010001224.1:0-16537 GCA_034699705.1 Hymenaphorura dentifera | reverse complement strand
CCGGTAAAACTCGCCCCCGGTATAATTCGCCCCCGGTAAAACTCGCCCCCGGTAAAACTCGCCCCCTGTAAAACTCGCCCCCGTAAAATTTCTGAAAATATTTGGAATTAGTCAACATCTATTGACCACACGATATATTGTGTAGCCAACAGATATTGTGCAGGTCCGCTAAGTGCAAGCTTCCAACATCGGACCCGGGGTATAGGATATGCGAAACATGTAGGAAGTAAATTGAGGTAAAATTAATATCAACAAATAATTAAAGGAAAAATGTAAGGTAAACAAAAGCGAGCAAGCATGAGATAACGTGCAATGAAGGTACACTTTATGTAATTCTACGTCACTTTACGAGGGCTTCAGGTTTTCAGAAATTTTACGGGGGCGAGTTTTACAGGGGGCGAGTTTTACCGGGGGCGAATTATACCGGGGGCGAATTATACCGGGGGCGAGTTTTACCGGGGGCGAATAATCCTGGGGGCGAGTTGTCCGGGTCGAATTATCCGGGGCGAGTCCTCCGGGGCGAGTTATCCGGGGCGAGTTGTCCGGGGCGAGTCGTCCGGGGCGAGTTATCCGGGGCGAGTCATACCGGGGGCGAGTTGTCCGGGGCGGGTTGTCCGGAAATCATATGAGTGAGATGAATGCGTCCGGTGTCATCAGCGATTTGAATAACGAGCCTGTACGGATTGGTACTCATTTGTAATTTTGACGGAACTTGATTGAAGTGAAGACAAGGCAAAGGACTTGGCTTTGTTTCTTTGCAGGTGTTTTCTTGACTACTTGATAGATTGTATTGAATAGTATTTAACAATGCAGCTTTAAGCTAGGAAAATGTTGGCAATAATGACTGGTCGTAGTCCCGTCCCGTGCCAGTATTCACCTATTCCTGATTGATTGACACTCTTGGCTTAGTGAGTGACTTCGTCACTGTTGTCATTAGCTATTATGAGTGCATTGTGCCAATGAAAAGAAGCTAGCTGCAGCAGATGTTTGCATTTGCGTTTGGGAAATGTGAATGGTTGACGAACATTCCTACTATCAGGAAGTTTCTGGACATTGACTGAATGATTTGATAGAAGTGTTAAGTGTTTGTAAAAATCTTACTACGAAGGTTAATGCACGCCGTCTTTTTTTTTTTGGAGGAAGGAAGGAAATGAAAAAAATCCAAATTTACAAACATTTCCATTTTCGACGAGACATTTCTTGGAAACCTTATAGATTAATGGCATTAGGGTTAAGGAAGACAAATGGAAGGGGGAATTTTTACTTTGCAGGCAAGCACAACTTCATGTTCATTGTTCATGTGTGTTTAAGCAAACCAATGCTTGTTAGTCCTTCCATTTTGGCGTAATTGGCGTCTGAGTTTAGGAGTTTAGTCAGACGGAGTAATAATAGTAAAATTCAGAATTGGAAGAACAGACATGGTTCAGGAAGAAAAGAAAAACTAAGCGTTAGGAAGCATCTGATGGCCAGTTTGTTTGCCGAGGTGCTGCTTGGATATATAGCAAGTTTTTCTACATAATTCTTCTCAAGAAGAACTCTGAGCTAGACTAGACACAGTCCATACAGTGTTTATGGTAAATTGGGGTGAAAAAGCCCGACTTGCAGTTAATTTTTTATTCTCTCTCACTGCTTTTCTTTTTAGGAATTTACGATTTGGACGACTGTAGTACTTATATATGTCTTCTTATGTTTTGTATTGTTGCTTGCGATGAAATTGCCAGCGTTTTTTTAGATGTAACAAGCTCGTTGTTTTACATGAGACTTACTCGGAAGCTCAGGCTTGAGCAAAACGTCTTGAGAAGTCTAGTTAGAGTTAAGTTGTTAAAGTTCTTCACACATTGGCGAGAAGACAATTTCGTTTTTTGGTCATTCCAAATGCTAGATATAGTTTAATTTTCGTGGAGATTTCTTAAGAGTCATGTCTTCAAATGGCGTCTTAGCGAGCTACATTAGTCTGAAAATGTAGGAAAAGGTTGAATTTTTTATTGAGACTATCTTAAGGCTGGGCAGTCTAGGCCGAGGTCTAGATATTGAAACATTTTTATGCTTTGCGTGCGCGTGATTGTTTGGCGACATTTAAGCGTAAATAAAGCTAAATCTCAGCCCAGGTAGGCAAAAGGTAGACTGTGTTGATTGATACTTAAAAGTAGAGTTGTGTCTGAGATTTAGCTTTAGCGGATTGTTTAGGATAATCCGCTTAGCCGATTTGAGAAGGCGAGACTTGAACGTGAGTTTGGACAGCTAAGTAGAAATAGTTTTGTTGAAATTGGAAAAGAGTTTGAAGTGGAATTCTCTCAATCACACAAAACCCAGTTTGAAGCAATCAGAGTGGGTTGAGTTGGAGGAACTTGATGGTGCATTGTCACAATTAAGAGAAGTGAAATGCTCGTCCTGTGCTTGCTCTACTTATTTGAGCTAAACTAAAGGCAAAATGCAGCCAGCCAGTCAGTCATCAGTTTGTTTGTACTCTCTTTCACAGTCATAATTTCGGTAGAAGGGAATGTTTTCCAAATCCAAGGATTAGATGTCTTGTCTTGTAGGGTGTCCGTCACCGTCAAGCGTCAACTCTTGTTATCTTTCACTCCTGAGTTCTTATTATTTGAAGAGGCTAGGGAATCAGACAGGTAAGTGGCGAGCATGGCTGCACCTGGAGAGGAGACAATGCTTCTTATTAGATAAGAGAAGAATAAGCAGGTAGGCCGAGGGGTCTTGTACCTGACTAATTTAAGCTAAGAATCCTGGCATTTCCTTTGCCCGAATTGATTTTTGGTGTCCCAAGTGCTTAATGGAGATTATAAATACGATGGTCATTGGTCAGACATCAGGAGTTTCCATTGTCATCAGTGATGACCTAGTACTGACTGTCATTCTCTTATCATCGCCACCAACCTGGGCCGTATGCTCCAAGCAAGGCGAAGGTGTCGCCAATGCTTTCATTGTAATTGTGATTAGTGCGAGTGCGGATTATAGCTGTCTTCAATTCGTTCTCTTTTCCTGCCTGTTGAAGACGAATAGCACAAAAATATTATATTGTACTTCAGGGTGGACTTTACCTGTACATTACATTAGTAGTATAATAATTGAAGTGGGTTTGATATTGATTAGATTTGTGCATTTGCAAAACGCAGTCAAAACCGTAGGGCGATGATGACAGATTCTGTTTGGCATGTGGAAAACACACCTCACATCATTTTGCACTTTTCCGACTAAAATAGGGGCTGTTGTACAAAGTTGAACTTTGGTACGCCCATCTGTCCGTCTAAAGTGCGAATTATTAAGCACGTACATTTGACCCGAATTACTAAATTGATTCCGAGAAATGTTTTTTCTAGTCAATTTAGGGTGTGCAAAGCTTTGATGAAGGTCCATTGCCTTAAATAGATTTGAATATAAAATTCATCAGTAGTTAAATTTAAATGAGTGTTTACTTGGAGCAACACGCGTAAATAAATTGGAATTTGGTAACACAGCAATATACTTGCTTTACCCGTCATTGCCATTATCACTAACTCACATTGTGGTCTAATTGGCAGAGTTGAACGGCAAGTTATAAGCTAGGCATGTATTTAGATTAACTTTTACTTTATTGCAATGACTCCTGTCCTGTGTAAGTCATTCTACAAGTGCTTGCGTTCGCATGAGAGTTGTGAGCGACCGCACCATTTATTTTAATTTATCACAAATGACGTTATCACTTTTCTTGTTTGCCATTGTCATTGCCATTGTTTATTTACACAGACTAATTAAGCGCTCGTAGTTATCCTTGAAGTCAGAGAGAGAGTCATTGCAATGAGTTTGACTCCGCTATTGCTGCTTGCTCCTTTGCCATTTGGAAAGTTGAATTTATGTGCAGGTACTTTTGACTTCTTTATTTCTTAGACAATGAATTGTCAAGTCCCGCTTGAAAAGTACTGGAAGCAAGTTTTGCCAGATTTAATCTACTGATTGGGTATTAATTATCGCTGATTAGTGTCAACTGAACTTCCCAACCATTTGTAGTTGCCAAAATATTATTGCTTGCTATGCTAGCCTTGTGCCGTTGTAGCCCTATAAAATGACAAATTCGGTGTGCGCATTCTGCACACATAGTCAGACGCCAAGTTATGTAATTTGTTCAATAAGAAGAATGACCTAAGCAGTCAGTACAAGTTCGAATGGAATGGTGATTTTTTTCTAAGATGACTGACTGCTTTTGCCTTTTCAATGATGAAGTGTGTTGAGGATAGGATATGAAAGCAAGTGTGTAATTTATGACCATATATTTGTATATGTAACAGATAGGGAAGGATGAGAGTTGGACTGGAAGAACTTGAGGTTTTGCTTATTTGTACATATACAAAGCCAAGGTTTATTATCAAAGTGAAGTCGATTTTAATTTCCGGCCGGTTTTTTTCAAACTTTAGGGATTGTAAGTGTTAAAAATAACCCAACAAGCCCGACGTTCGTTGCGGCGTCAAGTTGATGTCATGTTATTGTGCAGCGCAGTTATTCCAAACAACACAGAAATGGTTCTGCAAAACATACTCACAGTTAGTTCATCAAGAGCTCAAGATGAACGAGTCGTCTCGTCAGAAATTGATGGCTTGTTAGAATCACGGGTCTAGCTTATAAGTATTTGCATTATCATGGTTTTGAAAGTGGTCCGCTACTCATTGGAGAAACCATGAACTTTAGTGCGTGGACTACAGAGATAAACTTGCTTGGCTAATTCAGGTTTTGAGAATAACAGGCAGCCGCCTAAGCATCTAATTTTAACTTAAACATTGATCGATTTGAGAAATTAATTTTAAAATATATTGGAAACCTTTTTATTGTTGGGGCAAGAAAAAATTAATATTATATCGCTCGTGAACGCTTTTGTCAATCTAAATCTTTTAGTCAGATTTAATAACGGCCTTGATTAGTAGCAGCTTGGAAAACTCATGCTGTTAATGACCCATTCCATCATAACATAATAATTCGTTTGGAGTCACATACTTTTCTATCAGGGTTTGGTTTACGATAGAATATTTCCGTGCTTAGCATTGCTTAGCAAAATTCAGGGAAAGCATAATTTGGGAGTTTGAAACGTTGTGATGGTTTTGGCTGAATGTCGGAAGTGCGATTTGTGCGATTCAATTATTAATGATGAAAAAGCTTTTTCTTTCCCACTTTCGTGAAGGTGATGGAAATGCTAAATAGAGAATAGTTGATTCGCAGAAATGTGACTCGGATCTGTTTAGGCTATTTGGGAAGTGTGCATTTTTGTGCAAAGTAGATGTGTGTGTCTTACTGCTCTTCGTGCCTTGTAACCCGTGACAGGGCATATGGATAGCAAATTACTTGTTTTCGTAGGAAGTATAGGGTGTATTAAACACGGGGATCGCACCATGGTGGAGCAGGGCAAAGTTTTGACTTGATAAGAGAGTGAGCTGATTAAATATTGATGTGGAGTTACTTTTGATCGAGTGCTTTCTCCAAGCAGATTGATAAATAGGTTCGGAAAGGATAAATGAAATGAATGACAGACGGATTCTTAGAAAGACAGCGTACGGCACACCATGGCTTCAGAAAAGAGAGGGAATGTCGCCTTCACTTTGTATTGATTCCGATATCCTCGTCGTAATGGTGTTAAAAAATCCCAGCTTTTGCTGTTTGCACCCGCCGCCCGACAATCCTCATTTCCCCATTTTATTCAAGAAGTTGCTTTTCTTTCGTGCATCCATTCATTCGTATGTAATAAATAATGACCGTGAGGGTCTGATTCTTGAGAGACAGACTACTGTGATCGTAACAGGACATGAAAAATTGAACAAAATCGTCTGCACTGAGGTGTCTAAGTTTGTTCGATTAAAAAATGTATTATCCTTGATGTGCCTCAGCCCTAACCTCGTAGTTCGTCTGTATTGTGAGCCGCATCGGTTTCGGTGCGGTGGATGTCAGAGCATGAGCCTGACACCAGAAGTACGAGAAATTACTAGGTCTGCCGTTCGTTATTTATGTTCCGTTTGCAAATAGATCTAGTTAGAAAGCCATATCCTTGCAATGTACTGTTTGGGTTTTGATTGCTTGACTCAAATATGCATAGAAAGTGCATTAAAGACGGGGCGAGTGAAAGTCCCGATGGGACTTCTTAGGCGGAAAATACTTTCTCCTGAATAAAAGGAAGTCATTGCATTGCGCTCTATTGTTTTAGCCCCAGGTTTCAATTCTGAATTCTAATTGTCAGGAGTCAGGAAAAAGCTCTTTCGGATTTCTATGTTTCCATTTAATGGTTGTTGATCTAGTAGTCCAATTTATTTCCATGATTTCCATGTCAGGTACAGGTATGCCTGAACGCCGATATGTCCTTGCTAATTTCACAATTTCTCATAAAGTTGAGAATAGAATTTTAAGTTTGGGCCAGATATTTTCAAATTAGTTATTAAATTGGAACCGGAAGACACTTGAAGCTTTACAAAATAAGTTTACCTAAGGAGGCAGGCAATCTATCGTGTAGGAAGCGGCTTGTTAGTGTTTGTCGTGGTTTCTTTTAATAACTTCCTCATTGTAACAAATTAAGTTTGCCAAGAATCTATCTAATAATATCAAAATTCCAAGACGTATCTGAACTGGCAGACTTGTTTTAAAGTGAAAAAGTCGGTTTCAGGCTTTTGCTTTCCACGCGGCATGATCAAAAGTGGTTAACAACTAATCTTCCTGAATTCTCCCTATACGACCGCGCGACTTTCTCCCATGTCAATTCCTATTAGCGAATCGCAATTTTTTTTCGATGGCATATGCCTTCGGAAGATAGATAAGATGCCAAAATGACAGTTCTCAATTTATGAAACCAATTTTCCGCAATACATTGTGAAAAGAAAAAAATATTGGTGAACCTTTGTATATTTTTTATACATGACTATCAACAATGCCCTACCAAAATTTCAGTGACCCAATGGAGCATTAGCAAATACAACAGGAGTAAGTGCGGAGACTGAAGTGTCGATCCATAAGTTGAGTAAAGAAACGAGAGAACAGTGAAGTATGGAGAGAGGTAAATGTTGAGCTTAACATTTAGTTTAGAGTTTGTAAAACGAATCAGGAACGGTGTAGGAATAGCCAGAGCTAAATGTGCAGCATTTCTTTAATAATGAGTCAACAATGGGAGTATCAGCATGATTAAAGTCTTTCGTTCCAAAGCTCTCTCCATGCAGTCTCTCTTTCTTCAAAACTCCAATTTGCCTTGACTTTCAAAAAAACTCCCTTGAAATAATTTTTATGCCCGACCCTAGTCAAACCAAACAGCGGAATGGAATGCATACAAGTGCTTGAAAGGGTAGAAGGGGGAAAATTAGGCAAGGTAAAGTAGAGGTAGGTGGAAGTAAGGTTACCCGGGTGTGTACCGTACCTGTAATCGTATTCGTAACTTGAACTCGGTGTGAAGTCCATTCAAGTGGTTCCCTTCCTTCAACCAGGAGAGAAGGCCCTTGATAAATAAATAAATGAAAAAGGGCAGGCATGAGTGGCAGGGACCCTTGGGTTTGGAATTGGGAAAG
This sequence comes from Hymenaphorura dentifera, assembly GCA_034699705.1. Taxonomy (NCBI): domain Eukaryota; kingdom Metazoa; phylum Arthropoda; class Collembola; order Poduromorpha; family Onychiuridae; genus Hymenaphorura; species Hymenaphorura dentifera. The sequence continues at coordinate 9,020 of JAQGCM010001224.1, read as the reverse complement.
GTGATCTGACCAAGGCTCTAGGCATGGGGTGTCGAGGTTGGGGCCAATTTTCCCGGACCAGGAAACTCAAATTATAAACATTCCCTTGGCATAATCGTAAAATAAGGTGAATGTGTAAAGAGTTGAGTAAAGGTTGGATAGAGGGTGGAAAGACGGACTTGTTCTATCGGATCTATGATGAAAACTATAAAATCCATTTGTTCGTGGTGTGGAATTCCTTCCTACATTTTATAACCTGGAAGGAATCAAAAGACGACGGATTGTATGTGTAAATGGCAGGTTGTTTCGTTTTCGTGAATTTACTCTACTCATAAATGAAATATGTTTTTCTCTTGGAATAGAAATGACAAGCTTAGAAGAGAACAGAATAAATTATAGATTTGTACTTGGGTAGTAGAAGTAGACATTGGTACTATTTACCCAATATTTTACACTGTTTAGAACATCACTGGAGTAATAAGCACGCCAAGGAATGAATGGCATGGACAAACTCCACTTTCGGATTTGATGAGAAATAGATGCAGAGGCACAATCAAACAATTTGAAGTATTTTGAAGATGAATTATCATCTCAAGCTTATGAAGTGAATTGATATGTAGGGAAATGTGAAAATACTAAAACCTTGGAACAGGATTTGTAATGAAGGAAGTGTGAATGCGGATTTGGAATTATGACACTTGAAATTTGATTAGGATAGACTTCATATTGGAGAATATTTTTGTTCTTGCTTTCGCGGTATTCACATGTGTTGGTGACTTTGACTTTGGATCGGTCGGTAGTGATAATATTTTGCAAAATCGCAGTCAATTCAGTGCTTAAAATTTGCAATTGAAATGAATTGATACTGAATGCAGTTTATAATGTGAACTGATTTACGCGGGGAGGCACTCTCAGTGCCATTTGAAGATAATAGTCGCATTCACATGCCTTTATCTATTCATTAGATTGCTCAGGCCCTTTAATCATATTTCCTTTTCTTAATGCAAATTAAAGAGAGTAAAGAATGGGGAGTTCAATTATCCATTTTAAGGATGGTGCGGAGGTTTAGCGGTTGTATGCTCGTGATTGTTGTTGGGTCTTTTAGCTTTAGAAAAAGTAAGCTTGATTGCTACCCCCGCACAAGTATAAAAATTAGTTGAGTGCATTCAATTTAAACGTTGGATGAGTCTTTTCCCAAATTATTCGTGTGATTCAAGTAATAATATTTCGTGATTCTTGTTGCGTTTGTCTTAATAAGGGATTTGTAGACCATGATTGTAAAGGAGGAGTGGAATGAGGAGAGACGTGCCCTAAAATGTGAATTTAATGTATTGTCAATGTAATGTAAAAGGAATTTCATTGAGACAAATGTATGTACAAGTGCAAAATGCTGGATGAGTTGTACTCGTTGACGTAAAATGGGATTGATAGCCCACCTGAGCAGAAGGTTTACCCCCTCAACCTTTGTTTTTGGAGTAAAAACATTATTTGAATACGCCGTAATTCTCACCGAACAGAATAGTCAAGTGACATGCTACGCACGACACGCTCGGAGATAACAATAATTTTTGGATAGCTTTGCCTGCCTTGTTCTTCAAACTGAATTTGAATCTTAACTTGCTTCGCCAAGTTTGCATTTTCTTGCAAAGTATTCTTTAAATTTGATACGTTCTCGCCTACCTCAGATTCTTCAATTTATTGCATCTGTCGACGACTGGATGATCCGGTTTCAATGTGGTGGTTTGTTTTTTCAGTTTACTCCTGTGGTTAGGCAAACTACTTTTATCATGTTTTCAAACTTGTCTACTACTCTGCTGTTCCTTGCCGAATAAACTGGGCTGGGATCATAAAATCAATTACCTCACGCATTGAATTTTGGCAATTCCTACTTGGTTTTGAGGAAGTAAGAAATATCGCTTTGGGAAATAATAACTTTGGGTAGCACAATGTGTTTAAAACCATTTTAAATCGAATCTCAATTTTGCAAGTTCAAATAAAAGTTTGCTAACAATAATTAACTAATACATGCTTTCGTACAGTCATTGAAAAGTGAACAGGCGGCTGTATATATTTTTAAACAGTTTATGGTGCATATTTTATTCATTTTGCAAAAGTTGAACTGAACACACCGGGATTGCATTTAATTTAGACAATCTCCTATCTTGCCAATTATGAAAAAGCACTTCACCTAATCCGGTCACTTACTTACTTAGACAACAATCTGCTTAGTATTTCTGCCCACACGCAACTCTTAAGATAGGAAGGCGCAGACGATGGAATTAGTATTCCAACCACATTGGTTCACACATTGTGCTTCTGCAATTTTTTGTTAATTTTTTTTACTATTGACAATTGTTCCTTTCGTCCGCTCTAGTTTATTGACATTTCAAGAGTAAGGAGTTGATCTAAAGCAATGAATAACGATTGACTCATTTCACCCGTCATTTACTTTTATGATGTTGCTAGTTGATGGGTAAAACTTTGGCGAGCAGAGCAACATCGTTTGTTCTGCCTGACAAAATTTGAGCAGTGTTTTTTTTTGAATATCCATCTGCCTTTCTTTCTTCAACATACAATTTATGGACTACATACAATTGCTAATTATGAGCGTTTCGGACCGGTTTTAATGATTTCGCTGAGTGCTTCTGTATTTCAAATCTTGACTATCTTGATTTTCACATGTGTGTTCCGTTCCAAGGAAGGCAAGCAGGCGGGCTGGCAGCACTGAGAAAGGGGTGTGCCTGAAGACCATATTTCCATTTGCATGTCAATGAGTTTTTTTAAGGATAGATTGGACACATTTTTAAACCGATCTTCCACAAAGTTGATCAATTTGGAAGCCGATAGGATTTGTATATTTCTAACAAATAGATACCCAATTTAAAATATTCGAAATGTGATATCAGAAAATCAGAATTTGGAAACTTGAGGAAAATATTTCGAGCCCAGAATCCCATATGCCACTACTTCAATTTAGAACCAATCTTTATAGATGTGCCGTTTACACCTCTTTTAGGCTTAGTTATTCCTTAAAATATTATGTAATCGAACACTGGAAACGAAGGAGAGTGATTAGGAATAAATAATGAGTAGTTAGCTCTGATGGGTTAGAGCCGAACAACTACGGTTGGGATGTTATGTAATGTAAGTTGGGCTCCGGAAGCCGCGGGAGCTGAATGATGGTTAAAAAAGTGAAGGATTGAAGTCTTTTGGTTGTCTGGTTGCTTGAGCTAATCCTCTCATTTCGATTCTCATTCGTTCAGCTCGGGATGAAATAGGATGGGATGGGCTGCATAATTATTATGAACGAGATGGGTTGGCTCAAGCTTTTATCGGGTCCTTGTCTCTTTTTCTTATTCTTTTAACCCTTCGTCGAACGTGGCTCGCTGGTTTAGAGCTCAACTCCCAACTAGCTCGTGAACCTAGAAGAACAATATAAAATATGATAGGGAGCTGGGATTTCTACTACTATGACGGCTAAACGTTCTTTTCATAAATTAGACAACGTCAGCGACCTGGTGCGGTTTTTTGAGGTGCGTTGAGCTGGTGAAAGTACTCATGGGTGGTGGAGGTAGCGTTCTCACGACAATCGAATACCGCAATTTAACCCCTTCCCATATTTTGATAATTGGCCCAATTTTTGTGAATAAATCAACTGGTTAGCGTCTGGTGCAGAAATCTACGGATTGTTGACCAGGGGACAGCTAGGGTCCGAAGTTATTCCGGTAACTTGGCAAAATATGCTTGAGTACGCCGAAATTGGCTGGATGTAGTGTTTAGTTTTGTGATGATATTGAAACTCGACAAAACTCAACAGTTAACTTCTGACTTTTAAACAAATCATGGGTTACCCTGCTGAGCAACGATATAGGGGGTTCCACCCGAGGTTATTTGCATTGTGGTGGTTGGTAAATTTCTTGAGCTCAGAATCAGAATTCCCAATTTGAATTATGGTCGGATCATAAATATTACCAATGGTATGTAATGGATGTTCTGTTTATCATGTTCAAGTAAGTACACCTCGTACGTCGTACGAGGATGATAAGAAAAATCCAAAACAACAATGCAATAATACTACTCCGAGATCTGCTGCTTTGCGTTGAACTCCTGCAGTGCAAGCCCTGGTCCTGCTCCTCTGCGTTGTCAGCAATTTTGTTCATAGTGTGTAGGAGTGAGTTCAAATGATAATTTATTAAATTTGAAGAATGGACAGTTGAAGTAAGCAGAGATCATTGTAATATTTTTTTGCTCCTTGTAACAAGCAAGGTATTTGAGAACTAGACGATAAGACTGTGACTTATGGTAAACAGAGAGAAAGTATTTGGAGTCTGTTGTTGGCTTTGTGCTGATCTTTGTAGTCCTTGTTCTCCTAATTAGTTGGTACATGAAATTGAAATGATTTGTGTTGCCTGACCAAGATATTTCAAATGATTCTTCTAAACCATGCCTTGGAACTATTACAGTGAAGGGAGGGTAAGAATTTAAAGGTAAGGCGGGCTTCACAATTCCAATTATTATCGACGATGAACTGGTTTGGTTTGACGAGGCTTTGTAAGGCAGTGTGATAATAATAAATATGCCTATTCTATTGATGAAAAGGGTTTGCTGGTGATTGAATTAATGGTTCAAAATTTGGAGCTGCCTTTTAAAGGAAATCAAGAAGTGTTTGAATTGGAAAACTACTAATAGGGGTGGATGCAATAATTGAGTAATGGTGCTAACATATTGATCTCTGATCAGCTTGCGTATCCAGCTTTGCAATTTTCACAACTTTTGAGTCGAACTTTTGTATTCATTTCACAGTTCAAGAAGTGTTAATACACCGAACTGCCCCTGGTTGCTTTAGTCTGATGCACAAAGAAATGAATATTTTCTTTTGTACTAATTATTGATGTTTACACGCATGGGGGAGAGTATTGTTCTGCAACTAACTTCATCTTTCCCCCAGTTCTGAAAGAAAAATACGTACGCAACCATTTGAAATATACCAAGCTTCGAGCTTGGCATCTTGAAACTTGTAATATCTCAAAGATCTTAAATGCAAGTGGGATCCAGATGCAAGTATCTGTCGGGCTTCTGTTCCAAGTTGTGTTCTGTTTTGCTTGAGAAACTCATCTTAGGCATTTTTTAAAACCCTCTTCATAATCGTTTCCGTATAAACTAACATCCTACCTAACATAACATTCCTGCTTCTACAAGGCTGTGTGAACATGAACCAGATCTGTACCATTGAAATGCTTATCCTCCACTTCATTAAGCTTTCCTCTCCGGATATTATGTATATTTCTGAATGTTGGGAAGACCAGGAAATCCCCAGGCTTTTGTATGGCTTCGTGCAGCCGCAGTCGAATAAACGAAAATTAGGATCGTAGGCGCACGACTGCCCTAAATTGAGCTGCTCAGGACACATTTTTTATTATGTTCGGATGACAATTTTGTCGCTATTAGTCAAAAATGTCTTCTGTTCTCTCACCCAATGAGTCTCATTTCATTTTTGTTAAGAGTTGAGAGATCAGAATAGGAACGCACGTTTTCTACGGTTGGTTCATAATCTCTCCCGGCAAAACCCGAACTAATTGCCGCTTATATGCAGTACGCAAAATGTAATAGAAAAGGAGCAACCGCAATTTGTTAAAATTCATTGGGTCTTAACTAGTTTAGTACAACGGGAAGAAAAATGAGGTTTTGGTTCAATTCTGTCGCATTAGATTTTCGATTCAGTAAAGCGCTTAAGAGAAATGAACTCCTGAAGAAATGTCAACAAGACAATTTATTTATCTAACTGCAAAATCTAACGTAAATCGCAAAAAGCTATGTCGTTTGAAAACTGGTAGCAATTTTATTTTTAATTAAGTGTAATGGACGAAGTGGTAGGGTTAGTTACTAGTACTGTTAGTGGGGAAATGGCCTCTATTGTAATGAATTTTAAAGTGGAGACGAGGGCACCGGCTGCGGACTTGTTTAAAGTTAAAATGAATATGGATTGAGTGATCTTCTCGGAGACCTAGAGCAGTGAGTTGACTCTTAAGCCCAACCCTCACTTTTCTCCTGATTCACTCATTGGAGTTGAAGTGCATAAATTAATTCAACGCCATTATTAATGCAACAGATTTAATATAAAAGACTTGGCAACACATGTAATTTGAGTTCATGGAGGACAGCAAAGGCAGGCGTCTTGTTCTCTTGTTAGTGAAGGGAGTTGAATGCTGAGGAAGCCAGTCGTTGAATGGATACAATAGCAATTAGATATAAGGACATTTGGCTATTTGGCATTCAAGTTGGTAAGTGAGAATAAGAGTGAGAGGCGCCTCTTCGCATTATTCGTCAAATGAATTTATTACAGTTTATGTTTCATTGACAAGCAAGTATTTTCCGTCTCGTGTCACTTCATCCTTCGTCCCTTATTACATAAGCAGTGCTTCATTCAGATGTTTCAATTTATTCCCATATATTGATTCACATCACACACACTCCGGCTTCGGCTAGGCAATTATTCATCATCCTTTTTTTCTTACTTGCTCTTGTCTCACGTGCCGTCCTTGCAATTCAAATTGAAATGATATATTGCCGCATGAATGCATATATGATTAAAATACAACTGCCACAAGTACATCAAGAGAAAATTGGTTCATTGCCTACATCAGGATGTGATACAACTTCAAATTAAGCAGTATGCATTCAAAGTTCAAAGCCATGGTAGGTAGTCCCCGAAGTTGTGCCATTTCCCAAAGGGGAACTTGAACTCCCGTACTTTTTTTCTCCATGAGCTTGGATCGGTTAGAAGGGGGATTAAGAAGCAAAGGGTTTCCTGCGTGCTGACAAGCAGAGCTTAAATTGTTTAAATAAATTCTGAGTAACGTGATATCAACACTTAAGTTTCGATTAGTAATATTAGAGGAGGATGGAAGGGAAGGTTCTCAACATTGATTCCGGGCTTCATCTCATTAACCGGGTTTTGAAATTGGAGGAAGGAAACAGAATTTAAGCAAGTTTTTGAGGAGGAAAGAGAGGGAATACGAAAGATAGCAGAATGGTTCCTGTGTATGTTTGCAAATTGGAATTTGAAGTGGACTTTATTTCACCCACTACGTACTACGACTAATCTATCCATCCAAGTCCATTTCCAATATGATCTGAATGTGGACTAGGGTTCGATGTTGGAATAAGAAGGGACTAGGGACTACTCGCATATTTGGATGAGTGAATGAAAGCATTGTATTATACGTGTAAGTACTGAACTTACATCTGTATGATTTAATTTTGTATGAATTGGTTCACTTGAGCATGAATAAGATGGAAGGGTTGTTCGGTCCTCACTGAGTCCCACAACATAGCATTACAGAAGTCCACAAATGCACAATGTCCTTCTACTCCTCATGTAATGTGAACCTCATCCGGTGAATTTGAATGAATTGGATCATATCTTCCTTACTAGTTTAGTCTTCTAAGTTCATTCTCATCCATTTACGGCAATGGGAAATGATTAAGTACGGTTTCTTCGGGCTAGCTAGCAATAGAAAGGATTATTAACCAGTGCATTCTTCACTGAAATCTGAGATCAAGTAAATTGGTGGTTTCAAGGGATTCAAAAAATTGGGTAGAAAGGAACCAGAGATCTCGTTATCCTCAAATGAAATCCTTTTTAAATTGAATTTGAGGTAAATCTGTTCACTACGATTGGATGTGGTAGGATTTTTTGGGTTGAAAACCATTTAGGCCTACGATGTGGAACATTCTTAATTGTCATCTTAAAAACTTGAATGATCGGGACTTCTGCGTGATTTCTGGACGACCGTGCAGACAGTAGGTTGGGATTCAGAATCATTTATCACATCGTGACTTAGGTTGACGGAATTCGGCTCAAATCAGAGAGGAATGCTGGGCAAACCCGTTGAGACAGAAAGTAAAGTACTACATACATCCGAATTTCACTGAGCTTTGTAAAGCAAGTCATGTGTGCAATTGCATGCCTGTGTGCTGGAACGTAAATGTTTTAGCATTTGCTATTTGCTACAGATCAAAGGCATTTGGCACTGAATAAATATTATGCTGTGAACATAACGCTGTGTTCTCCGCCCCGCTCATTCCACTTTTCTGTTCCTTCCGAACTCTGTTTGTGTCATCAAGTTCCAAAAGACCGGGTAAAACTGTGGAACAGTTCAGAACTGTTGAATTCCCTCATGGATTGTACGCAAATGCAGTGGCTGTAGCATTGTGGAGCTATTGGGTCCGGTGAGTGCTTTGCTCGGGAAAAACACTCCGGGTGAAAATTAACACGCGAGAACAAATAAATAAGAGTCCTCAAAGGTGCTTAATTGCATCTTTGATCTTTGATCTTTTACTTTCATCCTATTCTGTCTATGCCAGCTTCCCATCCGAATTCATGAACATCGATCCAGTGAACACCCAACTAGGGTGAATGCTTTGCCTCTTTCATTTTTGGATTGTGTTCATTACACAAAAATTTGCTTTGAAAAATATTTATCAACTGAAACACTGCGAAACGAAAGTATTAATTTCTTCAATTTTTTTTGATCTTTTGGAGTTAAAATAGGCACGCTGGTGAGCGCTTCATGGAGTTAAACAAAAATGTTATACTTAATTAAGGGGTACTAAAAGTTGGAGCACCTATTCTAGCCATTTATGTAGGAGTGAAGTTTATAATTACTTTCTTATTCAAGGTTAATTAATGTGCAATTTTTTTTGTTTTAGGTAAGTGAACTATTTCGGCCATTTCATGAAATTTGCTAGGATTTTCGCTGCTTTACTCGATGAGAAGAAAACACTTCCACACAACACCTCCGGTCAAGTCAAATCAATCTAACTATTTCTGTCGCACACAAATTCTTTGGCATCCATATTACGCTCTTCATTAATCTATCTGGAAATCACTCTCTTTAAATTTAACGTACCAGAAATGCAAATCGGTACCATTTTGTTTTATTTGGCTTTCAGCAGTGAAGTATTGAGATAAGAGCGGGCAATGATCTGGGTCACAAGTCAATTCCAGCCAATGATGCATGTGATGAGGTGAAACCAAT
>JAQGCM010001223.1:0-16552 GCA_034699705.1 Hymenaphorura dentifera | reverse complement strand
ACCTTAGCAAAAATCAACAAAAAGTACACGCCTATCTCGATACATGGGAACCGAAATTTTTTGTTGACTTGCAAATTACCCTATACCTTTGCAGATCTAGTTTATATTATATAATCTAAGGTCATAATTCCTTTAAAATGATTATCTAATGCATTGCAAATTGTATTTATGAAACAACAAAGAAATTCATAATCACATCTTCACTTCACGTCAAACAATGACGGGACGACAATGAAATTGATGCACCTTGTATTACAATAGAATGCCTGCGACAAGGCCTGTGACAATATTTCACTAGGAATTATTCAAAGACTAATTTTGTTGTTAGGCGTACCCCGTCAAGTATTTTGGCATCCAATATTTGTGTCACATTTGTTTTTAAACACAACAATGGAAATTATGAGGGTGGAAGCATTTTCTTGGAACTTAATCAGGTCTCTGATGTCACTTTCAATTGTTTCGACGGCCCAATGTGTTTCATGTATTATTTTGCGATTGACTCGAATGACTTGAACCAAAAATAATTTGAGTCGACAGAAATATGGACTGAAAATTAGTCAACACACAAAGACGACGTGCAGATGAGTAGATCACTTCATTATTTCAATTCGAATATGCATTTGGCTCATTTGAGTTGCATAATATTTTGTGACAACAACATTTTGAATGACAAATCGAGTTGCTCGTATTGCTTGCTGGCTGACTATTACTCCGTAGCTCAACTTTCTTTTTCGGTGGCCATTCCATATTTCCAAATAAAATTTGCGAAATATGAGCACATTCAAGCAAGCAAAGGATGCTGCATGCTGTACTGCTGTGACTGTGAGCCTAAAATTCCCAACAACCTACGCAGGATTAGCAAAGAGCCAGAAAAACCAAACCCAAAATTATTTGGCGTTGTCAGTTTAAAACCTACGTACAGCGTACATCGCATCGTGCGACTATTGCGCAAACTGTTGATTTAGACAAATAGCAACTTAGTTCAAGATTTTATCTAATTCTTTTGCTAAGTAAAAGTATTTTATTTTGACAGAAATAAAAATCCTTAGTTGTCAATAAATTTGGGAAAAAGTTTAAAATTCTACACGATTTCTGACATTGGAAATTGGAATCAAGAAGGGTTGGGTTGTCTGCCATTGGTTAAAATTTTGCATTTTTCGATTAAATTTAAATTACAAATTGAACTTTACATGTAAGTACCATTCACGACACCTCAGCCTCCATGTGCTTGATGGGACACAAATTTACATGCACTGGAATGGAATGAAATGAAAGCAACAACAATCTCAACCATGAATGGTTAAGAGACAGTCTGAAAGTAAAAGTGTTTACATAATTTATGACCCTTTTGTTGGCAAAGAAGTTCTTCGTATTGTGAGAAGCTCAAACTCACTCATTCGGCATTAAACGTAATTCTTCAGCTCTGCTCTTGCTGTTGTGTTTCAGACCAGAAGCTGTAGAAGCTCATTGTTTGTTGTCGACTCTTTCGTTCTTGTCATTCGCGAACATGACCGAAACAAACAGTCTTCAAGGTACGAGATGAGAACTAACTAACTACCTGTGGTACGCGGAACTGACGGAACCACATCATTCAAACGACATCAAGAGTCAGGAATTGAATGACAAAATCATGCAAAATGTTACGATGCAATTGCCGGCATTGTTGCGATATTCAGAAGTAAGAAATTAATTACGACGTCTGTGTTTAAAACATTGATTTGGATTGTAATAACATGGCTATTCAAAATCACATTTATTTCCTCCACGAAAACCTTTAAAAATTAAGAACAAAATCGTTCCAATTACTATTGTTGCATCGAATCCACACAATTGGACCGCGTTCCAGATCTTGCAGAAATATTTAACGGTTTTGGATAATTCAATTTTTTGATGTGTTGTTATTTGTTATTTGAGAGTTATTTTTGGCAACAATTTTCGAGGCCGTTCAAGTACCAAAACTTCAACAATAGTACTTCAGGGAAGGTTAGATAAAAGTAATGTGCAAGGTTACCCGGTTCTTTTTCTGGTTACATTTCAAATCTTACCTGTGTGGAACTACTAATGCGGAAGGACACGGTTTCTGATTTTGAGGGACGAAACTGAACCTAGGACCTTCCAAATTTTGGTATACAAATTTTCTATTTTAGGAAATTGAGTGTTCTTACATAGTTGACAGCACGGTGTTTGGAAATAATTTAGAAATAATTTAATCACAAAAGAAATCCTTATTAGTAGAACACCACTATAACAATCGTTCACATTGTTGCTATTACTCGGATTTGTTTAAGGTGATTTCTATCTCCCAAGGTTGGAATGAAGCTCCAATTTGCTCCCATTTAGAAATTACCACTGTTTATCCCTAAATGGCTATCAATTAAATCGTGTCATTGCCGAACAAATGCCAAATGCCAATGCAGCGGACGCATCTTTTGTTCTAGCACCTAAATGATTCCGTTTTCATTTCATGCATGCAATGCCTACTTGCGTTCTATTTCAAAACAATTTGGTTTTTGTTGATTGTTCTGTGTATGTAGTCTAATTACACCCTTTAATTCAAAGTGACAATTCCATTGTTGCGTGTCTTTAACTAAACGTTTGGTTGTTTGCTACGCCTCCCTTGCATTGTATTTGGATAAGATGACTAGAAATGGCGTTTCATTCAATACGATGATTCCGTTCAATCACGACACGACGGGACTCAGACGGAGTCCTTGACATGCTTCAGTTTAAAAATTGACATAAACGAAATCACTAATTCATTGTTGGAGTAGTTGCAGTAACATGTAAAATGCCACTAAAAGTGGAATCCCCACTTTTACACATTTTAGCTTAGCTACCTTGACATTTAACTGAAACATTCATTTTTTTCTTTCTTGTCTCAATGGACGAAATATTGCACCTCTCAAACATGCAAATTAGGTGTAAAGTTACTCACAATACAATTACAAACGAAGTCATTGAAGACTTCATGAACAAGTTTGCCTCTAACATTGACTCTTTTCTTAAATAAAAAATTGGCTTGGATTTCAGATTATTTTTGTAGCCACATTATTTGTCATTTGCTCGTCCTAAAAAATGAGTCAAAATACTGGCATTGCTTTCATCTCACAGAAATAGAATGCCAACCCTTCTCCGTTGCTTCAAGTTGCTCCTGCAAACTATGCATCTGCATCTGCACAGAATTAATGTTTAAGAACCTTTTAATTGACCACAGGTCAGCAACCCTGCTGATAAATTACAATAACTTAAATTAAATTTATGTTCCGAATAATAATTCTGAGACGATTGTTGTGGTGAGTGGTGATGAATTTGAACATTTGATCTTTGCCAGATCGGCCAGATGCAGTTATAATACAATTGCAATCTCTTAACAACATGAAAGCTTCTTGCAATGAAATAGGTGATAGATGAATTGATGGATACTTACTTTATGCATCTCATTACCGGTCTCCCTTTAAATTAAATGCACTAGTGCGTTGCCCACAAGTACATCAGTAAAATGAAAATGCAATGTTAACTATATAAAACAAGGTGGTGCCGTGAGATGAGTGACTTGAGTGAGTTAGTTTAGTAAAATAACTAGGTCAAAAGAAAAAGGCTTTGCAAAGCAAAAGTAAGTAAGAAAAGTACAAGAAAGAGAGGAGATTTAGCTTCACAACAATGCAGAGCAATGCAAGGAATCAAAATCAACTCAAGTCCAAAATCAGACGACGACGACGGGGAAAACGAAAAGGGGTAAACACTTTTATAGATTGCATTTGCATTTGCAGCACTGCACTGCACTGCACTTCAAATGCACCAAACTATTAACAAGGTGCAATCACATCTTCCCTCTCTTACCTTTTATATTTTTAAAAGAAATGCTCTTAAATGAAAAAAAAATTGCCAAAACCACCTCACACTTTTACATTACAATGGGCAAGGGAAGCTTACAAATTTCATTTCACTAGATTGCATGTCAGTCAGTCAGTCAGTTAGTCGTCAGTTTTTGGTCCTGGAATTCCTCTCAAGGTAGCCGCAGTCACTTAAGTCTACTTGGTTCACATGGTTATCCTTCATTAGTTCCTCAGATCTTCTCAGGATCTGAGCTCCTTTCCTTCCTTCTTGCCTCAGGAAATCCAACTTTCCTTAAATTATTTAATTATTCTCTAATAAAAAGGCTTTAATACCGGGTCCAAATTTTTGAAACGTTTTTTTTCACAAGCGGAGGTGGTGGAGTTATTGAGGAAGTCCAAGTTGAAGTCAAACCAGGACTATCTATACGTAGTCGAACCTGACCAATAAATTATAACTAAAAGAAATTATTATAAACTAATAGTAGAAAGTGATCTGAGGTGAGTAGAGCTAGTGCCGCCGCCAGTTAATGGTTAAAGTGTGTTGTGGATGTGTTGTTAAAGTACAAGTATTACGTTATATAGTACAGTACAAGTAGTCTTCATTGGAGATGCAGAAAGTGTGAGGATTTCAAATTCCATATCTTCTCATTCCATTCCATTCCATTCTTGCAATATTATTGTAATTGCAATTGAGGTGCAGTCAGTCAGTCCAAGTTGACTGCACTGCAAGCTATTACTATTAAGAAGAAGGAAGGAGCTGCAAAGAAGACAAATCTGCCTCTGGTCCACATGCATCATCGTAGAATTATTCTTCAACAACGATTATATCCTCACAACAATCCTCTCAGTCACAATCACAACAGACACGATTAACAGTTTGGTGACAATCACGACCAGAGAGAATCCAACGAGCAAAAATCAACGAAAGTTGTATTTAGTTGTGTCGTCAGCCTGCCCTGATTCGGAGGATTTTTTTTTGGAGATCTGAGCCAAGCTGCCTTGGAAAATGTAAGTACCGATTAGAGCTAATTTGACGAATTTTTAATCGCAGAAGTGCACAGTTTGAAAGAAGCAATTACTTAAGCTTTTTCTCATGTTTAAGTAAGCGGGTTTAAAATTTACTTTCGGCTTCGCTCAGATCGTGTCAGTAAGTGAACTTAATTCGATAGACATTAATTCGAAAATGCTGAGAACAGCCCTCAAATAGGTTAGATGCTCAGCTCGGTCAATCAATTGATTCCGAAACAAAGTATTTTGCGATCCTTCGCTCAATCCGCACAAGAGAAATTTCAAAATTTGCAAAAAATTTGAGATGCAATTCCGCTGAGAGAACACAGGAATCAATGCTCTAGTTAGTCTCATTTCCTTTCATTTGAGAACTTTGAACAAGTTGGATTGTATGTATATCAAAGCAATACAATTAGCAAAACCTGGTAATTCTAGTTCTTATTATTATTGCTGTACAGCAGTCACCCTTCTTGTACACATTAGTAGTAGAAGCCGACAAAACATCTACGACTTTTCAACAATGAAGGCAAGAATGTGGCGGCTAACAAGTAATTAAAAAAAGTGCAAGTGAAAAAAGTTAACACAGTAGTCGTACTCGTCCCAAGTCCCAATCGAAGAGGAAGTAAGTCAATTGAATCATTTCAAGTGCCAAATGCCAAAGAGGAAATACTTTCAAAGCAAGTAAAGTAAAATAAAGTGTTCCGCAAATATTTGCGGATACGACAGACAATGCATTATAATTCTAGTAATTTGGAGTCGTGCAAGTACTCGCACGTACTTGTAATAATTGACATAATACAAAGTTGGATAATAATTCTTAATGCAGCGGCTTGAGACGGCGTCAAGTTAACAACAATGAGATGTATAGAATTAATGCGGGCCTAGCCCCTGTCAGTGCAACACAACTTGTGACATGTAATTTTGACAATATTAGTGATATCCAAAACCAGTTATTTGTGCAATGGTTGCTCAATTGTGTGCATTTAAGATAAAATAACTTGTAAGGCGCAAATATCTAGAAAATTTCATTTGAAATACTATTTGCACGTTTAAACATCGTGACTATTTGGGTCTACTAAATGGACTGCAGTTTTGGCGGATAGGAAACAAATTTTAGTCGAGAAAATGAGTTCGAATTTGGTCTTGGTGATTGCTTTGATTTTTAGAAATATGCAAATTTAGGGTTTTGGATGGAATCTTACACATTGCAGGAATTTCGAACAACTTTTGTTGCTTGTCTCTGAGACAATCGTCCTTCCAGTTATATACAGTTGTGAGCAGTGATCTAAATCGAATGATTATTTGTTCATATGTCTCCTGAGTTTTCTGAATTTGACACGAGTGGTATAAGTTTTGGAAAAAAACTGCTTTGACAGTTGACACGCAGTCAAATGGAAAAACAGCGACTGCGAGTCTAACGTCTAGCCAAGGATTTAATCTTGCAGAAATGCCAAAAATCGTCAAGGAGTTTTGAATAACTGTTCGTACCAAAAGTAGGGAAGGAATATAATTTTTCAAAAATAGTTGGGTGGGAGGAGTAGAGGTAAGTTTCGGAAACTGAAAGAACCGTCAGGTCGGAAAAGTCCGAATTATAATTTTGAAGCTCCCAGTCTGAAATAATGACAACGCAAAAAAAAATTCAGCAGCTACTGCTGCAGATACGTTCATATTTCTGCAAAATTTCCAAAAATGCACAACGTGATCTTTCAGCTTTGCGAGATCTCGAACTATGATGATCTTCAACTTCCACAACAATATGCGTTGGTCAAGAGTCAGACCAGACCTAACTTCGTTCGTTCTACTTGTCTTGGTTCGAATGCGTAGTTAGTTCTGCTGACTTATAATTGGGCTCCTATTAGTTTCGGCAGGCCGTTGCCGTTAAAGTTTGAGCGTTGACTCGCAACTTACATGGTATTTATCCTACCCAATCTTGTTTGTGTTACATTTTAATCAGTACAAATAATTTCATTCTATTAAATTCTGCGGCACACACTTAACACTTCTCAACGATTAGGTCCGGAAATTAATTCAGCTGCTGCTGCATAAGTTCCAGCAGCACAAAAATTGTAACTACCTTGGCTGTGGCCCTGGTTTGGGCATAAAAAAGGAATCTTGTACACATTTTATTTAGAAACTAAAGAAATCTGGTCTGGTCCAAATGAGAATTATGTGCAAGCATTGTTGTAATTAAGACCTAATTAATTAAAATAATTGGACCTGCAATGCAGTGCAGTGAACATAATGTTTTGTGCTTCTTGTCATGTCTTTGCGATTTTGCACATCTCACTTATTGGTCAACTTTCCGTTTTACTTGACTGAAATGGTTCATTTGGTCGAGTCTGACTGACTTACAATCTGACATTCAACTTGTGAAAGAGCAGTGGAATTAGGAGGCAGCAGCAACAAGCATGATTACTATTAAAAAAATTAAAATGAAGGGTTGTTCTGTGCTGTTGTGAATAGTTAATAGTGAATGATTAATAATACTCGTCGTTAATCTATATTTCGAAACGCACTGCAGTGCACTTGATCGTGAATAAGTACAAGAGTAGGTCAGTATAACAGGATTGATTCAGCTGGCGACTATTTCAATCAAAAATCCAATGAACATTACTTTTTAAAGGACTGCCCTGCCTAGTCTGACAATCTGTTGATGGAAATGGAAAGTAACTGCCGATGTATTGGTCTGTTCGAAATTGCAAACTGCTGGGTTTCGGAGTTCTCAACATATAAAATGTTTATCGCACTTTCTTCATATTCCAAATGTTAAAATTCGAAGATTGCGAATATTGCTACGCATTTCGTGCAAATTTTTGCAAACCCTAAAGTGCATTTCCTTTCTTTGGTTTAGGGTCTAGGCCTAAGCCCTAGCCTAGACCTTCTTTTTTGATTGAAAGGAACCAGCTCAATTGTTGAATGCTGAATAGTACAAGATGTTGAAATGTTGAATTCTTTATTCAAATCATACTCACCTCGACTCAGACCACATCAACAAAGCTTAGCATTGTGGCACTTGGCACTACTATTTGCAGCCGCAGCAGCAGAGCCTGCATGCTGCATTCACTGCTTTGTGTCTAACGTGAGAATTTATTTATAGTTTCCTATTCATCATTCTCACTTTCTCCCAGCGTCAAAATATTTCTGAATCGTGTTAAACGCCTTCACTTCAATTATAATTTACACATGTCACGTTATGTTCTTCTTATAATTCTATCATCATTCATTTCCAACCATCAAAATAAATATCACGCGCCGGGTGTCAGTCTAGTTTTTGAAACATGGCTCGAGCAATCAATCAAACTGACCTTTTATACGAATCAACCGAATCGATTTGCTTTGGAATTTGGCGTTTACCTTTGATAAAATTTGAAACTGGCTTGAAATATTTTTTTTGAAGTATTGCTTCTCTGATCTGGTCAATGCTAAAAATTTGACACTGACGCCGGATCTGAGAGTGACAATTGAATTCATCCGAATCTTGTAAATCGTTCAGATCGCATCTCAATTTCTTAGTGTCATTGTCACGGATTTCATCAGCCATAGTGTGTTAGTGTGCTGTGTGAAATTTTTTCTCAGAAGACTTTGTTGAGACGATGATTATTTGATGCACACGAATTTTCTAATTGTGAACAAAATTAAAAGACCGAACGTTCCGGCAACCCTAACGTTCCTGACTGAAGTGGAATAATGATGAAGTGACACTTGTGAATCAATCATCATTAAAACCTTCTTGGCACAAGACAATAATTGATCCACACTTGTACTTATTGTTGTACACAGTACACAAGATTCCAATTCAAAGAACGTGTAAATAGTTTTTGTAATTTGTAATCATACTAACAACAGCAGTGAGCCGTCGTTGGAAATCTATTTGCTGGGCCGGGTGCCAATTGTAGTGGTTAATAAAGTACAAAACTTGACAAGAGTGAAAACTCCACTCCAAATTCACATTCACACGGCTACAAGCTATACTCCGACAATCTACATTAAAAAAAGAAAAGGATCTTATTTGTAGTGCGGTATTCTTATTACGAAGCTCATTGCTTGGAGTGCAATTTGCAAATTTTGAGGATGCACTGCACTGCAAAATTGCAAATGCATTTCTAAAAGCTGTGCCTGAATACTAGTGTTTGCATCATCCTCGCCCAGTTGATGGGTTCTAATAATACTGCTGCGTGCGTGCGGTGCAAATCTAAATCTTTTGAATATTAATAGATTTTTAAGTGATTTAGATGTTGGGAGCTAATTTTCCTTTCAATCAGAGACAGATTTTGTGAAAGTTTGAGCTTCTAATATATTTAAGGAAACTCTCAACGAAAACATGGACTGGGCAATCCTGGCAAACAGGAGTAAAATTTATTTGAGCAAAGATCGACATGTAAATTATGTGGCTTAGGACTGCAATTTTGTTACGACTGCTATTGCAGTAGTTTTTAAACATTGAAGTACATGTTTTGTCAATTTAATTGATATTGAAGTAAGAAGTTACGGCATTCGTTTCATTTCCATTTTCGTTCGGAAGTATCGGAAATCCTTTCGACCTCAGAGTCAGAGGACAAGAAATTTCAAATTTAACATTTGAAGGTGGCAAAAATTACACACATGCACTTCCGAAATAGAGTGCCTTTCAAAGTAAAAAATTTTCCTTGAGACTAATCTGACAGAACATCCGATTACCTTTCTCACGCCTGTCGACATGCGTGCTTATTTTTGCAACATTTTTTATTGCTTTAATAATGTTGATATTCGCAAGGCTGTTACACTAAATGGGCCTTCCTTATTAACAATAATTAATTTTTTGAAGTTTATCAAACACCATCTAAGGTCATATACCTTTCTTTTTTTCTCTACTTAAAGCCGGTACCACAATCCTGACACCATCGCTATTGAAAATTTCAAAAGGTTTTTAGGGTTTAATTTGTAGGTGAAAAAAAAGAACATTCAAAGGTCAAAACGAGATTGATCAATTTGCGAGAAAGGCTATTGCATTATTTTGAAACAACGTGAAGTTCAACTCAATCGATGGTAGACAAACGAAATGCATTTTGCAATTTTACATTGTTATCTCTTTTAATTATCAACATCGTTTTAGTTGAGTCATACTACTGTCTGACACCTCCTAAGAACAACTTAACCAATCAAGAAATGCATTTGGAGCTAACCTTCCACCGATCGAATTGAAGGTTCAATCGAAATGGACATCGCACCGTTCTGGGAAGCAAAGTTTTAATTGTCCTAGGCGCTAATTTTTCGTGAACAGAATGCTCTATTGTCTGTCTGATCGCTTTGATTGTAAAAATAAATTAAGGGCGACAAGGGCAAGTGAGGGACAGAGGTCAGCTTTATGGATCAAATGTTTAAATCCAAACGATTAAAATCAAAATTGGATCGATCAATTTTGGAAGCCAACAATCAGTTAACATTAAAGACGATAACCATTTAGTATTGCGCTTGCACTGAATCCGGTTTAGTTTAAGCGTGTTGTTTACACCTACAAGAAAATCAGCCAAAAATGCGTCTTGCTGGTTGAAAACGAAAGCCCTCAGTAATGAACAGTGCAGCGGATAAGGGCACAAACAAACGGCGACCGCAGGTCGCCAACAACAATTCATTACTCTGAGCAAAAGCCCATGTGTTTTTTGCAGCAAACCTTAGAAACCTACTTTGCTAGTATTTCTTGAGTGGCATTTAATGAAAGGAAGGCTGGAGAGTAAGCATAATGTTATTGCCAACTTATGCTAAACGGAAATCCCGTTAGATCATCAAAATCGAAAGTTGACTTTAAGTACATCAAGCCACGTGCAGGGAGAGGAATGCATAACAAATACAAATGAAAGGAACCATAATGTAATACTGCCAAATTAAACTAGAGTAGACTGTGTTTAGTTTATACCGGTATACGTAGTTCTGTCTCCTTGCACAATCACATTGAGCGGTATTGTTGAAATTTTGCCAAAATAAATTTACTTTGAGTTGATTGATCATCACGAAGGCCCCAGTTGTGTGACAATATGTTGGAATTAGAAGTGCGTGCGTGCAATGAACGATTAACTAATTTGGAGGAAGAACGATTTTTAGTACTGTGTGGATTTACTTAATTTACTTCCTTTTACATTCCATTTGCCATTCGCCTTGTTTGTTTTGTTCTGACTTCGAAAACTCATGGGTTATTTCCGGTTCACCTTTAACGTGTGGGATAACCTCATAATGCAGCAAACAAACATACATGCATCGTGTTCAAAAAATTTCTCAAAGCATTCATAAAAGGGTTACTACAAATCCTTTCGCTTTTAATTCATATCCGTCATTATGCGAACGAGCTTAATGTCGAAATACTTAATCGCACGAGTGTACATTGAATGGCATGGGAGATGGGAAATTAATTTTCACCCAAAAGAAGGATATAAAAATTTACATTGCATTGAAATTATTCATGGTTGCGAAACATGGGGAAGTAAGTGAGAATTTGAGAATGTGAAGATGATGACGCTAGGCCAGCTCGAGTCAAAATGTCAAAGTTTTAGTTTTGCACTGCCAAATCAGAGTCTTCTTCTTGAATGATGAAATTTTTGTAGTTGGAATTAGTTTTTGTAGGATATTTTATGACTTTTCTGTGCCAAAATTATTGAATATTTGGTGCAGATTATTTTGTCTCTTGGCGATGCGATCTAAGCGATGGCTACTCATCCTCATCCTTCCTTGCTTGGCTCGAATTAAGACTCACACTTTCTACTATTATGTGGCCACTTAGCCGGTGGCAAAGTGAAGTGTCTTGGTGTGAAACTGAAACTCAGACTCGTGAGAACAACGAGTATTTTTATGCATTCTTCCATGACCATCACCACCAACAATATAGACAAACTAGAATTGCAATATTGCACCTATTGATGTTTAATAATACATCAATTTGCTGCGTCAGCTCAACTCATACTCACTCACAATTCGCAAAAGTGCAATGAAAACGTACTGAGAATGTGAGAACAACTGAAGCCTTTAGCACTTTCTTTAGTCATCTTGAGCTGCTAAAATTCTACTAATTACGGTTGTTTGGTTGCGTAGTTAAGATTATTTCATGTCTGCTGATGCCTTTAGCTAAAGATACGATATCGAGTCATTGTTGAAATCTTCATGACTGAGTTTAGAACAAGATCCACCACGCAGAGCAATGGAAAGAGAAACGGAAGGATTAATTTAATTATCATGCTCAAACTATTTGAAGACAATATTTCTACGGGCTATTAATTAGAAATTAACAATTGTTTTAATTAAATTTGTGCTTCAGCTGATGTGTGCGGGCTGTAATTGCACATTTTCGATCAAATTAAACTCACTAAAATTACTATTTGTGTAAAAAAAAGTGTGCACTAATTTCGGTCAGTCGTCAGAACCTTCAGCAGTGCAAGGCAAGCAAGGCATGCGATATTCTTTTTTGTAATTAGTCAAGATCTGTACAATATGTTTAGAATGATACAGACAATGAAGTAATAATTCTATTGCAGTTGCAATTTGCGACTTGCAGTGAAGACTGAACATTGGCACGAATAAATAAATAATTAAAACAATGTGATGGATTTATGGCAAAGGCAGCACGAGCTGAATAGCAAATAATGACTTTAAACTTGACAATCAAGATTCAGACAAGTCACACACAATTGGTTTCATAATAATCTGTCAAAATTAAAATGAGAGTTTGACAAGAATTCATTTTTGGGAATGCTCAATTTGCTTGCAAGAAACAACATTCACAACAACACTTTAAGTACAAAGATGTGCAAACATTCTAAATGGATTAGGGTTAGAATTTATCGAAATAATCTGCAAATTTTATTGGCTGCACGCGCCGAATACATTAATTATTTTTAAAAGTGCAATCTTTTCTGTGTTCATTTTCTTGTCAAAATACCACTTAACATTGGCGAAAATTTTAAAGAGTACTTGAAAGTTTTTATAAGCAACTCAAACGACAATGACAATCTCTATTTTCACGCCTCTTTGCAAAACATGACCCAACCTTAGCTCAATTTTTACAAGTCGTTTTCCACAGCGGCGGGCTACTGTAGTTTACTCCATTCCGTTCTTGGTGTTAAACTAGTTCAAGATTACATTTGCTATGCATAACTAATCCAAGTGGTTCAAGACGCGAGTTAAATTAGTTCGTCATGCTAAATTAAATATTTAAGGTTGAATTCTGATATCCTAGTCCCTCAGTACATAACAAAAAAATATTTCCCTAGAATCCATTCTGAGATCAACCACGAAATACCAGACTTTTATAAAAGTGCATTTTTTTTTGTTCACAGGTTTTGCCAAAAGGACCTTGTGGTCCTCCTTTCCTTCGCCTTTGTTTTGCTAGTTCCAACCGTCCTCAGCAAACCACAAGTCGATGATACCATCAGATTTTCCCGTCTACTAAACCAAAAACCTGAACTTCTAAGACATACGTCGATTTCCAATGTTCCTTCTACGAGTTTGCCAAAAGAGTATAGAAAAGGAGTCGCAACTGTTAAGAAAAATCAACCACGAGGAGAGGAAGTGAATATTCCAAGAGATTATCTTCTTGGTGAACCCAAAGTATCAGTACGTCAGTCGGTCAGAGAAGAAAGTTCAAGTGCTGACGAGGGCACATTGACCAACATCAATCAGAAACCAATTTCTGGACGAGCTCCAGTCACGGTCCTCAGACAGTCTTCCGGCAACAATAGGTTAAATATCAGCCCGGTTTTCACTGAACAGGACAATTCTGGGAATAGACGTCGGCCATTAGTCGAAAATGTGACAGAAAAACGTGAAGAACCAAAAGTCGAAGAAATTCCAGGTACATTAAACATTCGATATATCTTTTCCCCAGATGAACTGAATCACCAAGTACTTTAATGGCATTCCAAAATTTGGATTCAAAACAGCTATTGCACAACTAATTTAAAGTTGAGTCTTGAAGGCATGTTTTGGCAAATACTAATTGGTGGCCTTCGTCGACTGTGTGTTTCTTGCAGACATATGCGTTAAGGTAATCTGTGCAGCATATCAGAAACAAAACGATTTGGTTTCAGCAACTGGGTTTAAGGATTTGGTCTACTTGTGCATTGAGGCTAAATTGGAAGGCTTATGTTGTTTTACACTTAATTTTTTTTGTCAAGATGCATTTGATACTGCAGTGCCAACCGGTGCAGCGATGCAAAAAATTAATTCAACCAATTTCCTTAATTCACGTACCCATCCCTTGTGTAAAACAGAAATTCTGCCTTCGGCGAGCATAACGTAACACGACCCTAAAAGTTAAAACTATAATAAAGATTGTGTATCTAATCTAACCATTTAGATTTATTAACATTTTATTTTGCAATTTCATTTCAGAGATCACAACCATCAACTCAAATTATGAAGAAGCTGAGGACGTGACCACTCAAAGGGTGACCGACTTGGAAGAAGAACCTGCAGCAGTCGTGGTTCCAGCCGCAAAACCGGAAGTAATATTTCCCAAACAAGAAACTGTGACTTTCACAACGCTCTTTGACAACACAACTGGTGCTCCTGCAGTTTCAACTACGACACAAGCAGCCATTGTTGACGATGAAAACTTCCTTGCTGACCATTCGTTCCACCGCAAAGGCAATTTCCCAGATTTTGAAGACTCACCATCCCATTTGGTAACTGCTGAAAGTTCACAACCTGCTCGTGTCAACGTGAGACCTGCTTCATCTGGAAAAGACTACGAATACGAATATATTTATTACTATTATGACGATGATGATGAGGACAACTCAACTTCATCAACGCCAAAATCAGAAGCACCAATCGTTAATGCGCTCCCAACTTCTCCCAAAATTGAGGTCGAAGCTTCACGGATTGATAACTTTTCTCCAGAGAAAATCCAGCCATCAAGTCAGTTAATTTCGGTTGCTATTTTTTCAGGGATTCTTTACGAGTTTGCTTACTTTGACTAATTTTAATATTAATGTAAATTTGTAGAATTGTCGTCTCCTGTGAATACTCTTGAAAGATCTCGAGATCGCGAACCAAAAACGGTCCCATTGGACTACGAAACCCCAGTTCTCCGAGCCCCGCAAAGACAAAGAGAACCAATCCAAGAAGTTCAAAACGTTATTCAAGATCCAACTACTGAATTCCCTGAAGCAGCAAAACTGCCGAAACCAGTTGGAAGTCGGCCAATCCTTCTCAAACAATCAAATCTGGTTTCAACTTACGAACCTTCAACCACAACTGAGTTTACTTCAACCACAACAGAGAGACAAGTGATTCCTTCTTCGACAACTGAGGTTCCAGTCAGTCGTCAAGCCGGACCCAGATTTAGAAACAAGGAAAGGTACGATACTCCGAAACAGAAATTTACTCCAGAGTCCGAAGTTCCAGTTTCGGTTCAAACTGAAGAACCACCCAGACGATCAGCGTTCAAAGAATCCCTAAGACGAAATCCAACTCGACGCCCTCTTTCTCAACAACCTCAGGTTGAAGAACCTGTCACAGAATACGTGAAACCATCCACATTGAAAGTCAAGGCTTCAGAGGATCAGCCAAGACCTTCTTCGAGAACTCGATTCCCACCACGAGCTCAACCAACCAGTGCTTCCAGTGAAGTCGAAAATAGTGTGTCTGACGTTTCTCCGTCAAACTCAATTGTTGACGTAACACCAGCTCAAATCAGCACTTTGCAGCCAAACAGCATTGAATTGGATGACAAGAAAAAGGAAAATTTCGCCAGGACAAAATCAATCAACGATCTGTATGCTTTGACCCGACTTCACCAGTTGGCCATCAACACCAGAATTCCAAACCGAAAGAGTGAACCTTCCCCTGTTTACAAAGGTAGGTGATAAATTAGCAGAAATTTAGTAAGTTGGTTTTCTACTTTTGCAACAATTTTTTTTTGCTATTCCATTAGGTTCACCACCGAAATTCGCTGGCGGATTTATTAGTTCATCCTCTGAAGGTACGACTCAATACCCTGATGAACATTTGACCGTCGAAGCGAGCACAATCACAGCATTTATTCCGCCATCCTTTGTGACATCGCAAATTTCAACAACAACAGAACAAGCCTCGACCTCATCTCTAGCCCCGGCTGACGAACATTTTGGTGGAAAACGAAACCGTGGATTCCGCGGACGACTTCAAAAACCAACCCAATCGACAACCACTGAAGCCACTTCCCGCCCATCTGTAAGTATCGCAGAAATTTCTTATGAATGCAAATATTTTCTAAAACGGTTGTTTTAATTCTAACTCTTGTTAATTTAATTACATTAAAGAGTCCCAACCGATTTGGCGGCAGGAGACGTAATTTCACGCCATCAGAAGTTCCAAGCTCAGTTGGTCCAGAAGGAGCCGTTGCACAAGGAGAATCGCCAGCCCCGAGCTCAGCTCCAGCTGAGCGAGTTACTCTTCGGCAGCCAAACAGGCACCGATTTGCCGGAAGAACTCGTCAACCCAGTTCAACAACGCCCGCGGCGGAAGCAGTAGGCAAAAATATTTAACCCTCAAAGCCCGGGCGATTTTTTGACCCTCGAATGCCGGGCCCAATAGACAATTGTCCCTATGCAACCCAGCCCGGGTGACGACTGTCCCCAATGTTAATTTTTTTCCCAGGCTGATGGACACTTGTCCCCTCGACTTAAGTCGATTGACAATTGTCCCCACTCATCCATTCATTGTTGCCACTACTCGGCTTTCGTTTATATTTCTTCCCGAAG
>JAQGCM010001222.1:0-16557 GCA_034699705.1 Hymenaphorura dentifera | reverse complement strand
CAGGTCGATTGTGTCGCATATGTCCTATTCGTTCTCATTTCGTGCATGCTCTTTAATGATCATTTGATCATTTTATTCATTTCGAACTATAGACCATGATCCATCCAAGCAATCGGACTACAAACACGAACATTTCGTTGTTGATATTTCGGACATTTTAACATTATGAACGAGCGCCCTGCTCTGGATCATTTCTATGGTCCCTTTCGTGTGTGTTACATATTCCAAACTTCAGGTGAGATATTGTATTAGTCATCGTCCTCACAGCCACTACTGCATTTTGAATACAAGTTCGTTTAAACTTGCCCAGTTCACAATATGTAGTTTTAGAGAATAGGCTGATCTTACGAAATGCAGTAATAAACAGTAGTGCAGTTTGAAGAGGATACTTACTTAACCCAGACCTGTGCCAGAAAATCTCAATGCAAAATATAATTGTACTTATCGCACATCCAATAAATAAAATATAAAATATTGTCACTATATTTGAATCCAAACTCAATTCGATTGGCGCGTTGGGGTCAAACATGACGCCATCACTTGCCAGTGCAACGCGCACTAGTCTCAACCAGCTGGTATCTCCATTCCGTATATTGTGCCACTTTTTCCATAGGTCAAATATCCCAGATGCCATGAGGATTTGCATTCGACTGTACATTAGTTTGGCTGCCCACCCAAGAAAATAATAGCGTTCACTCCTCGGGTAAATTTTATCCTGCCCTTTAATCAGGATGACTTTGTTTCTACTCCTTACTCGAATATACTCAATCAGCTTATCCAACACATGGTTCTCCTCCAAGTACCCATTTTTATCACAAGTCTTCAAATCTTCATAAATTAAGTTGTAAGTTGGATCAATAGTTTCCAAAATTAAATTGTACGGGAATGTCGGGCGTCTACTAGACTCGTAAGCACCCGGGCCCGACAAGAACCCTCCTCCAACGTAACGTTGCACAAGCTCACTTCCTAAATTCGGGTACCAACGAAGATCTTTCTGAGAATCATTATGGCTCACTTTTATGAAAGGATGTGTTTTGTTTCCTTTCACAAGGAAATCAAGCTGTGGGTATAGCTCAGCCTGATATGACTGATATATAACCGGAACACTCTGAAAAGGATCCGTTCGTCTTGATACGATTTTATACGAAGTACCCGATGAAGTTAAGAAATAGAATCCTGACATTTCTGACGCGTAGTTCCAGCTGGATATTTTTGCAAAGGGTGCTGTAGCGTATGAGGTAATCAGACCTAAATAGGCATTTGTTAGCACGATTGAGATGAGAGCCCAACTTCCAAGAGTTAGTCGGAACACGAGAGCTAACGTTCCGCTTCCGTAGCGCTCAACAATGGCCAGAATGTCTGCATTCACTCCAATATTAATCAGTGTGCCTGCCACTGCTTCCAATGAGCGATATAGAATTCTCGGCAAACTCGGGGCTCTCCGTACTAAGCCCGGAGCCAACTTGTAAGCTACAGTGGCGAAAGCAGCGGTCAGAACGAGCATGACCGCAGTCCAAATCCAAGACCACCGATCATACGGATAACCATAGAAAGCAAAAGTCCAGTTCTCATCACGAACGCCATCACAAGTTGCGAAGTTGTAGCTGGACTCTCCCACTGCCACTAAATGGTTTTCCCAAAATGCATTCCTCCATTCTGCGAGGAAATTTGGAGGGTTGTGAGTTTTGAAATCATCTAGCGGACCATAATCGTGGTCACTTCTGCGGTAATATTCAAGTGTTCCAACTAAAATTTGATTGATGCAATCTGCGACGCGAAATCCAAGTGCACTTTTGAAAGGATTAGAACATTGGCCACGTAATACTGGGGTCCTTATAATTGTGTAATTTCCAAATCCCCAGTCCAACCCACCAACATAAACGTTTCCTTTTTTGGTCACTTCATCAACAGCACCGTCAATGTCTGCTCTACGAGTGCAGTTTCTAGCACAAATTGACAACACAACAAACCTCTCGTAGCGCTGATCTTGAGTAAAGTATGAAACACCTTGGACTTGGACCTGAATTGTTCTTGTGTTGTCACTGTCACTGTGGTCATTTCTGATTGGTTTGACCAAAAATAGAAAATAGCGAATCTCGTACCTCACGTTGGGCTTGATCATTGTAGGTTGTATCCAAGCAGTACTGGACGCAATAAAAATTATATACTGTCTTGCATCTAAACAAAGGTCGTGGTTGTGAAGAGTCGCGTAACCACAACTAACTCTGAAAATGTCTCGGTCGATCCTCACATCTTGCTCGGGGAATATGACAAATTTAGCTATACAAGATTGTCTACGATGTATAGGAATGGTGAGTTTGGTGTAATCGTCTTGGATGACGATTGGATCTGTGATTCCCTCGACCAAAGTAGTTTTGTTTCCGCGGAGGAGGAATACGATTGTGTAACATTCTTGAAATTCGTGAACCCACTTCTCCAGCCCATCGATTTTGACGAGTTGATCCACATCCGCTGTTGTATTGCGTTGGAACTGTAAAACGTACAGTACGAGTACGAGTGAGAACAGTTTTGGCCGAAAAAAATTGAATAAAATATGCTTAGCCATGTCACAGAAATTAAATTTTTTGTTATCGCTTTGACAACGATCACATATCTGCGAAGTGTCGCAGGAAGGATTGTGGTTCAACTTTTATCAATAACTAGCTGACGTGGCTAAAAATGCTACGCACAAGGTTGTTGTGAAACACCAGGGTTCTGTTTGTTCGATTTCAAGATGTTGGCGTACGAGTGGACAGCCAGGTACAGTTGTGTAAGCTTGCCAGTTATTTGCATAGTTTGTGATACAAATACGGGGACTATTCCTTCGAAACAAGTGTTGTTTCAAGTTCAATTTTTAATCCATATTCATGGTTCATCGCACGACTCTGGAAAGCCAACGCCAAGACAACAACCTACAACTTGCACGCGTGTTTGTACGTTTTGGGCTTACCAACTTTATTTGTCAAGCAATATGTAATGGTTTGGTCAACTAGCTTTTGACATTTCTATCACAGGGGAAAAGCTTTTGGGCTGGTAGCACAGGAAACTGACAAGGGAAGTACTCTTGTTGAGCTAAGACGACAGCCAAAAATTTGTTCAGAAGTAATTTGAAGTCTTTGCTTTGCAAACACTTTTTCTTATTTGCTTGCAAAGTGAGCAATATATGAGCTTGGAGAAATTCGAAAAAAATTTGCGGTGTTACGAGCCTCGCGATTCGTCTTACCCTAACCCAACGCCCTTTGGGTGATGCATGAAAAAAATTGATCGCGCTTCGGATTCCCTGCTTGATTTGCACTGTTGATCGCTTCCCCTGAAAAGTAAATTGAATTTTTGTTGGTGAGATCGATGTTGGCTGTCAATTAGTTCTAAATTGGATAGAGGCAGTCCGACCCAATAGCGTCTTTACGACTTGAATTCACAAGAATATGCATGCTTTTCATCTGATTAAGGCCTAAATTGTGAGTAGCGTTTGATGTGGCGTGGCAAACAGCACTCGGCATGATGAAATTAAAAAAAATGTATCACACACATTGTTACCGATGTTTACAAGAAGGGAGAGGACATGCGATGCAAGCATGCAAACCATTTAAATTAGCCGAATTAAATTTGGAATAATTTTGCTCAGTTAGTTTTGAGTTTGCATAAATGCAAGTAGTAGCGTTGCGAGTGCTTATTTACGATAATTTCTAAGTTTGTGTAACATGGAGAAGCTATTACAGCGTCTAGTCGTTTTTGGAAAGTTGAGCGGTTGTCTACCAAGCCAATCCCAGCCAATTGGTCCGGACCTTGAATTCCATTCCATCAAAAAATTCTGCTCTAAAATATTATTTAGCCCAGTCTACTTGTATTCGGCAGCCCTTCTACTTTTTTCTGTGGTGCATGTTCTCGATTTAATTGCTGCAAATGGTGACGACTTCGCTGATCAGAAATCAATGTCTGATTTGATAGTCACGAGCAGCACTATTGCAATTTCAAAATGGACTAATATTCTTTTGCGCATGATTTCGTTTCAAGTGTGGGACAAAACAAGTGAAATGATCAAAATATGTTCCGCTTTGAATTCCGACTTAAAATACAGACCAAACAGGAAGAGCCGCATTGGTTCAAGTTCAGGAATATTATGGTTGGCCCAGGGCGTACTATTGATTTGTATTCCTTTCAAATTTCTTGGCTTTTATAGCTATGTCAGAATACAATATATAGATCCGAGTTTCACTTTTAAAAGTTTCATATATAGTAACATTAAGTATTTGATATTCACGGCTAAAGCCATTTCCGATATTTTAGCATTCCTATCCCTTGCATTTCTACTTAACCTTATCATTGTGACAGGTCTGGTTTTAACTGAACGATTTGAATCGATTTGCTACGAGTTTGAAGGTGTTTACCTGAAAAACTTGAGGCAATTACCTGAGAACATGCCCCATAGTCAAGCTCGACACTGGACAATCAAAAATTCACACAATACACTAATTACAGTTAGATCGCCATCGGCAATTGCATTGGATCCTGCTACAGCAAATGCCACTGCTACCTTTCAGAATATTCGACAACAGTTTCTTAGACTTAAGAAGGCACTTCTTGAATTTAACACGGTTTGCGGTGGATACTCTATAGTCATACTCCTTCAACACAGTTTCCAATTTATAATATGTGGATACAATTTGATCGTTGGCTCAGGCATGACTTGGTGGGAAAATTTGCTTGGGTTCGTCGTATCCGCTTCGTTGATATTTACTATTACGAGACTAGGGGAGACAATGAAAAAGCGGGTAAGAATTGCATACCAATTGGATTATAAAAGAGTGCCTTGGTTGGCTAATAATCCTTTGAACACTTATTAGATAAAGCAAGGCCAGTTTGATTTGGAGCAAGTTTCAATTGAGCATCAACAAAATGATTCCAAGAATCCGGACTGGATGGTAAATCAAAACGAATGTTAAATGCGAACCTAATTGACCAAACTCGTGTTTTTATATTTTGTTCCAGGTTGAGAAGTCATTTAAATTCATCACAGACTGGGACTGGCAAATGACAGCTAATGGCTTTTTCAGAATTGACAATACACTATATCCGGCGGTATGTCTGATTTTGGTTAAACTAGTTTCTGTCCACAATATACATGTTCTGTGTAGATGGTCAACACTATATCCAATATTTCTTGTTGAATAAATTATTTGCAGATAGCCAGCGTAATGATGACTTATGTCATATTTCTATTTCAACTCAAAATCAGCGAAGCTCCTTCTTCCACATGTACGTGTACCAAGGCACCAGTCATTTAAAATTTGGTCTTAATTTTTGTTGGTAATATTTAGTATTAAACTTATCAAATCAAGACGGTTTCAACTATTGAAAAACAGAAAGATATTAGTTAATAAAGTTTGCACAACTTTGAGCTTTTTATCTCTTAAGTTCGCAGTAAAAATTATGTTTTTCATCAATGTAATGAGCATTTGGCAAGCACGGAAACGTTCCTAAATAAATATACATTGTATGGATTTTGCCTTCAGACTTGATGAAATTAGAAAATGTTTCAAACAAATTATTGTAATGGCAAGTAAAGCATGTTTACATAAAGGGAGGGGATATGTACGTAAACAATTTAAATAAAACCGCATTTAATTTGCAATAATTTTGTTCAGTTCGTTTTGAGTTTCCGTACGTACAGGTAGTAGCGTAGAAAGTGGTTCGCATCAAATCTTCTCATACACTGTGCAACATGGAAGAGCTATTAGGGCGTCTAGTCGTTTTAGGAAAGTTTAGCGGCTGTCTCCCAGTCCCAAGCCAAGCCTCTCAGAGTCAGAGTCAGGACCTGGAATACCATTCCTCAAAAAAAATATATTCTAAAATATTATTTAGCCCAATCTATTTATATTCAGTCACTCTTTTAGTTTTTTCTTTGGTGCATATTCTGGATTACATTGTTTCATGTGGTGCCGACTTGACTGATCAAAAATCAACATCTGATTTGATCATTACGAGTAGTACGATTGCAATTTCAAACGTGATCAATATTCTTTTACGTGTGATTTCTCTTCAAGTTTGGGGCACTACGAGTCAAATGATCAAAACGTGTTTGACATTGAAATCCAATGCTAACCGGTGCGGACCAAAGGAGAACAAGAATCAAGGAATATTTTGGATGGCCCAGGGCATACTTTTACTCTGCATTCCTTTCAAATTTCTAGGTTTTTATAGTTGGGCTACAGTAGAGTATGTTGGCCCTGATTTCACTTATAGAAGTTTCATTTATAGCAACGCCAAGTATTTGATATTCGCGGCTAGCTGTATTTCAGACCTTTTAGCGTTTCTATCGCTTGCATTTCTGCTCAATCTTATTATTGTGACAGGTCTTGTTTTAACAGAGGTATTTGAATCGCTATGTTTAGAGTTTAGAGGTCTGTTAGATCTGAAGAACTTGAGACAATTGATTGAGACTATCCCTGCGAATATTCAGGTCCGACCATGCGTAAAAATGCAAAACTCCCAGGATACAGTACAGGTTACAGTTAGATCGGCAGAAATTGCAATTGCAATAGATTCTGCGCCAGCGTCATCTGGCTTTCAAAATATTCAGCCACAATTTCTTAGACTTAAGAAAGCACTTCAAGAATATAACAAAGTTTGCGGCGGATACTCTGTAGTCATTCTCCTTCAACACAGCTTCCTATTCATAATATGTGGATACAATTTGCTGTTCGGTATGGCAGCCATGGCTTGGTGGGATAATTTGCTTGGATTCATCATATCTGCTTCGTTGATATTTACTATTACGAGGCTAGGGGAGACAATGAAAACGCGGGTAAAGATTATACCTTACCCAACTAAAATTGTAAACTACAAAGTGGTCCAGCCCGTTTTTTAATTCTTTAAATATTTGTTGTGTAGATAAAGCAAAGCCAGTTTGATTTAGACCAGGTATCAATTGAGCGGCAACAAAATGATTCCAAGAAGCTGGACTGGGTGGTAAACTAAAAATCAATTTTAAAACCAATTGTTAGTTGCAAATCGTATTGAATTAAACTTCTGAGACTCGTTTTCCTGGTTTTTGTTTCAGGTTGAAAAGTCACTAAAATCAATCACGGAATGGGACTGGCAAATGACAGCCAATGGCTTTTTCAAAATTGATCACACATTATATCCAGCGGTATGTCCATGCAATTCTGATCAGTTTTTATTTCCCACTAAGTTTCAGCCCGTAGGTTGACTGCCTACACTAGATAACTAAATTAATGATTTGGTGAATACATTATTTGCAGATAGCAAGTGTAATGATGACTTATGTCGTATTCCTATTTCAACTCAAGATCAGCGAAGCTCCCGCTCCTCCAACGTGTACGTGTACGTGTGCCACGACGTCACAAGTAACATAAGAAAGATCAAGTTTGACGGCTTCAACATTTGAAATTCGGGAACTTTTTCTCTGTTTTGTGGCATTCGGACCCATAAATCATCAAATTTTTGCCAGGATGCAATAGCCATAGTTTTGTAATTAGTAACACTCATTACCGACAATAATTAGGTATTCGGCTGGCTACAGTTTGACAGAAAATGTCGACTTCTTGGCTTCAAAATTAACTATTTGCTTGATTGAGGTACACAAAACTAGCAAGCCCAAAATAAATTGAATGATCGATTTGTCCATTAGATTGAATATGCGGATACCAGCTCTTGCATAGAAGAATAAATTATTTTGTGACAGCGCCCTCCCAATGTCGAGTTTCAATTACATTGTGTGTGTCTACTCCTTGGCCCCATGCAGTTCCACTAATTGAACTCTAAACATATATTGAATGGTAGATTGAAATCTTTTATTTATTGCACAAGTTAGTTAAAGCCAAATTACAAATTACTCTAAACATGCAAAAGTGTAATTATTTTGTCAGCAATTCAACATGATTGGTCGAATCAAAACCCGTTAGGGCTATCTGTTTTTCTAGTCTAAAACACAAACAACAATTAAAAGAATTCAACTCGCTAACAAATATCTTATTTGCTTTGCTTGCCAAAGTCGACTCATTCCGGAAGAGTGCTTCAAATTTATTGTTTAAATGAAAATTTGGAGTACCTACCGGTTCATGGGATCGCCTTGACTCAATCAATCACCTCTGCAATGTCTGTAACTTCCGCACAATCCCATCGATTTGATTTACAGTGAAAAAAACATGTTGAAATGGCAATTAAATTGTTTTGCTTCCTATTCACGATGCAGAGGGGATCAAATATTATGGTTGTGCAAAGAAATGACGTACTTACGCAAGTTGACCACCT
The DNA here is from genome assembly GCA_034699705.1 of Hymenaphorura dentifera. NCBI lineage: Eukaryota > Metazoa > Arthropoda > Collembola > Poduromorpha > Onychiuridae > Hymenaphorura > Hymenaphorura dentifera. The sequence continues at coordinate 8,283 of JAQGCM010001222.1, read as the reverse complement.
TTGTTTGTGCTCTTTCAGCTCAGATGCGACACGGAGATATCCGTAAACACACGTAGTAATACTACTGGATTCGTCGAGTAAACACGGACGTTTAGCCCGGATGGAAGAGACACTTTTTATGCATAATACAATCAAACTGCGCATTCTTTAAATAGTCTGAGAGCTGTCCTTAATTTCAACTTTCAGTCAGATTCTGTGTACTTTCCAACACTATCAATAAAATGATATCTAAACCAACGCTCAAATTTTTTCGTTTTTGTGTCAACTATGGGTACTGGATCGGAGCAAGTCCCTACCGTTGTATTTCAAGAAGTCTTGAAAACACAAGTTTTGCTACTTTTCAAACTGAAATGGTCACTTCCCGCTGGCACCTCTATAATGGTACATTTCTCTGCTACACTCTAACCTCCAGGCAATCACCATGATCATCGCGTACATTGCGTACCTTTCCCGCACTGGCTTTCATTTGAATAGTGAAACAAATATTTTTCAATTTGTTTCAATTTGTGCTGCATGCATTGGGAGTGCATTTCGATTTGCATTCTATGCCCGGGGCGAAGAATGGCCAGCCATGGTCAACCGAACGTTGGCATTCTTTCAAACTTTTCCGGGTAATACGTATCTGCGTAAAAAATGGAAAAATTCTCAACTTTTTAACAATTTGGTTTTTGTTCAGAAAAATTGAACCCAGACCATCAGCGCCATCTACTGGCCGTCCCATTCACTCGGGATTGGTGTGCCTTGATTTTCATTGTATTTTGCTCTGCTGGCGTGTTTCTCCCCTTTCAACTCGCCGCCCTCTACTTGATCAAATGCCAACTTCATGTTTACTCGATGGCATTCCCAAACTTTGTTTGCCCAGACCCAGCATACTACGGCTATGGCTTGAGCATCTGCATACGTCTCGGTCTAGCTTGTGTGCAATGGTTCATGTTGGCTCAAGGTATCATGGCCGGCATATTTTGGACTCTGTTGGTCTATCCTTATTGGATCTACGGACTGAAGGCTGTCAAGGTGGCGGTGCGGTAAGCAGAGACCAAGCATGACTCAGTTTCATGTACGACTTCGTAATTTTGTTATCGTAAGCACAGGCATGGTGCGCTAGGAATGCTCGCTAGAGGCGACCAACTATTCGAAAGATATTTGAAGATTTACCGCAACCTTCAAGTAATCGTGGTTGCATCAAACGAGTGTCTTGGGTCTTGGATGTACCCGACATACCGAGGAGTCTTCATGGCCTTATTTGCCCTCTCTGTGAATGCAATCATTAAAAGATCTCAAGGACCAATTCTCACCGTTCTTCTTGGCGGTGGAGTCCTAATCTGCAGCGTGGACGCAGCCCTTGTTCAAGTCGCTTGGACTTTGAGTCATAACATTGGTCACATGACTGCTCAAGGCAAGCTTTCCAAATGTCCCTTGATTCGAAGACGTGTCAAGAGCTGCAGAGTTCTGGTGAATCGTTTTGGTCTCTTTGCCATTTTGGATCGAGACACTTACATTCAGGTGTGGGAATTTCTCATCGAACAAACAATTAATGTTCTCCTTATGTAGAAGGTCAATTTTAGAGATGCAAAGACCTATTATCAAGTGCAATTCCCACCTGCGGGGGAATTGTAATGATTTACATGATTTATTCTATATATTAAAAAACAGTAGAATTCTATCGATGAAGGTATGCACATATACAATTTTAAAACACATTTTTGTATATTACAATAGTTACAAAACACAAACACACACAGTAAAGAATTCCACCGAACAAGCACTGGAATCAAATTTTAGTTTAAATCAAGTTTTAGAAGCATGAGCGTTGCGTGCCCTCAAACGCGTTCGTTGTACATTTATCTGCAACTACGGAAACTTAAGTTGAACCTAGAACTCTGATTTGGATTGAAGCTACATAACATAAACGGAGCACTTATCGGACACACAAATATGTAAGAAAGGACAAAATCAATATTTGGATCCCAATGTGGGTCCATAACACTGTTCCACAATTCAGGTTTAAAGCTGTAATCCGACACTTTAGGCACTTGAACTACTCGAACGATCGTCTCAATTCCATCATTGAAGCCGGCCCAGGGCGGCAATCAAAATGAGTTTCCCAAAACTTTATAAAACAATTATTCGAATTGGGATGGCGAATTTCCATTCTAGTATACCCGTCCGTATAGGTATTACGTAACATTAATACAATCAATGCAACATACACGGAGGCATATTCGATATAATTTCATAGGCTGACTGTTGATGTGCAGAGATACGTACGTCACACCGCTACAACTCCAAGCCCATTATATAGTGCAATGCCAAAACTAAAATTGAATAGATTGTCGGGTTTAGGTTCGCATATTGACGCGAGACGAATCCAAATATGAAGTTATTGATATTACGAAGTACAAAGCACGGAGTCACTTTTAATTAGGATAGTCTATTGTCATACTCCTTCAACACAAAAATCAGCGAAGCTCCTTCTTCCACATGTAAGTGTACCATGGCACCAGTCATTTAAAATATATTCTTAATTTTTTTTGGTAATATTTAGTAATAAACTTATTAAATCAAGACGGTTTCAACTATAGAAAAACAGAAAGATATTAGTCAATAAAGTTTGAACAAATATGAGCTTTTTGCCTATTAAGTTTGCCGTAAAAATTGTTTTTCATCAATGTAATGAGCTCTTGGCACGGGAACGTTCCTAAATAAATACACATTGTGTGGAGTTTTGCCTTCAGACTTGATGAAATTAGAAAATGTTTCAAACAAATTATTGTAATGGTATGCAATGTTTACATGAAGGGAGAGCACATCAATTACGCAAACAATTTCAATAAAACCGCCTATAATTTGCAATAATTTTGTTCAGTTCGTTTTGAGTTTGCATACGTGTCAGGTAGTAGCGTTGAAATTGCTTCACATCAAATCTTCTCATACTCTGTTCAACATGGAAAAACTATTAGGGCGTCTAGTCGTTTTAGGAAAGTTTAGCGGTTGTTTCCCAGTCCCAAGCCAACCCAATCAGAGTCAGAGTCAGGACCTTGAATTCCGTTCCCCGAAAAAATACGGTTCAAAGATAATATTTAGCCCCGTCTACTTGTATTCCATTGCCCTTCTGCTTTTTTCTGTAATGCATGCTCTGGACTTAATTGCTGCAAATGGTGCTTACTTTGGTGATCGGAACTCAATGTCTGATTTGATAATCACGTGTAGTAGTATTGTAATTTCAAAAGTGATTAATATTCTTTTGCGTGTCATTTCGTTTCAAGTTTGGACCAGTACGAGTCAAATGATCAAAATATGTTCCTCTGTGAATTCCGACTTAAAATACAGACCAAATAAGAAGAGCCGACGAGTCGGTTCAGAAATATTTTGGTTGGTCCAGATCACACTTTTGAGTTGCCTTCCTAGCAAATTCCTTGGCTTTTACAGCTGGGCGACAATAGAATCTGTAGATCCTAGCTTTACTTTTAAAAGTTTTTTATATAACAACAGTAAATATCTGATTCTCGCGGGAAGCTGTACTACAGACATTTTAGCGTTTCTATTGCTTGCATTTCTCCTTAATCTTATCATTGTGACAGGTTTTGTTTTAACTGAACGATTTGAGACGATTTGCTTAGATTTTGAGGATATTTATGTCAGAAACTCTTCATTACCTGAGACGAGCATTACGCATATTCAAGTGCAACAGCGGAAAATGCAAAACTCACAGGCTATAGTTGCAATTAGATCACCGGCGACTGCAACAGATCCTCCGATACTTAAATCTTCAGCTGGGTCACCTTCCGTTCAAAATATTCAGCCCCAATTGCTTAGACTGAAGAAGGCATTTCAAGAATTTAACATAGTTTGTGGTGGATACTCTCTAGTCATACTCCTTCAACACAGTTTCCTATTTATAATATGTGGATACAATTTGCTCTTCGGCAGCTTAGGCATAGCTTGGTGGGAGAATTTGTTTGGATTCTTCATATCGGCTTTGCTAATATTTATTGTTCCGAGGCTAGGGGAGACAATGAAAACGCGGGTAAAATTGTATACCAATCGAATTCTAATACAATTGAGTACTTTTGTGGCTTGTTTAGTTTTTAATCCTTAGAATATTTGATATGCAGATAAAGCAAAGCCAGTTTGATTTGGAGCAAGTATTAATTGAGCATCAGCAAAATGATTCCAAGAAGCCGGACTGGATGGTAAATTCAAGCAGTTGTTAAAAGTGAATTAGATGGAATTAAACTTTTGAAACTCCTTTTTCGTGTTCGATCCAGGTTGGGAAATCATTTAAATCGATCACAGAGTGGGACTGGCAAATGACAGCGAATGGGTTTTTCAAAATTGATAACACGTTATATCCGGCGGTATGTCTGATTTTGATCAGTATTTAGTCGTAGACCGAAAACCAATTTTCGGTCAACGATTTGTGTTGTAGATATTAACACTAAGTCTACGAATTCAAAATTCTTTGTAGGTAGCCAGCGTAATGATGACTTATGTCATTTTCCTGTTTCAACTCAAAATCAGCGAAAGTCCTGCTCCTCTTACCTGCACGTTTACCAAGACACCAGTCATATAAAATTTAGTCTAATTTTTATTGGTAAGATTCGGCATGCGACACGTATAATATGCTGCCTCCACCATTCGCCGTGTGGTATGAGTAAACACAAAATGTACATATAAGACACCACCACTATCGACTTTTCCATTTTATTTATTTGACAAGCTCCTCCCAGCTTGACCTTCACAATTTTGCAAGTTATTGTCAATTTTATTAGTCTGTGAATTTGATTAAATGCTTACATATACATACATTGATCGATTGTGTACACGGCAAAGTAGTAAATAGGATAACTTTGCTGTGCCAGTACTTCTAACTTCTTGTCTCTTACGCGGTGTTCTTGGGTTGGCTTCTTGATGTTTACTTTGTGAATCCAAGACGGTGGCAAAGTTAAAACAAATTGTTTCTCTCAAAATAGAATTTCAATCAATAGTCACAAATTTAGCACTAAAACTTCCATTGTTTTCTAACCCGATTTGAGGAATTCAACACCGTGATTTGGAGTATTGTGATCGTCATTTTGACTTCTCAAAGTTTATACGTTCTGTACTCGACATATAATATTAATCACAACACCAGAGGTTCTTGCTATGAAGATATGTTGGATTGCATTTTTTGGCACTGGCAGTGACGCTCCAAATTTGTTTGGGAAATCTAATGAATGAAAAGGTGGACATATCCCAAGAGTTATTCAAGCTAACAATTTAGGTACAAGAATACAAGGATCAGGTGCGATTTTGGCTCTTTCAAATAGAAATGGATAATTATGTTACACAATTTTGTATTTTTACTAAAGAAATCAGACGTTGAACTTGAAATGTTTAATTGTCCAGTTCCGGCAGACAAAGCATAAAGTCAATTTTCGATTGTAAAGCAATCCGACAAAAATCAACAGAAGTCTTTGAATGTTTGATTCATAATTTCTTTATTCGACTATGCTGTTATTAATAACATTAAGAGCATAACCTGTCACGTTTAAACTTTTGTGCATTATGCATTCTAAGTTTCAATGACGACTCAATATATAGTGTCCATGCGACCACTTTTTTAATACAAGTGTGTTTAAAGTTGTGCATTTCATAATATGCAGCTCTAAGAAATTGCCTGATATTATGAAATGCAGTAGTTATAGCCAGTAGTGCAGTTTGAAGTGTATTTGGTTTCCTTAACCCCGACCATTGCAAGAAAACCTCAAGAAGAAACATAATTGTGCCGATCGCACATCCGATCATTAGCAAATAAAATATTGTCACAATATTCGAATCCAAACTCAATTCAATTGGAGCGTTGGGGTTAAATAAAACGCCGTCACCAGCCAGAGCCACACGTGTTCGTCTTAAGCAAAGACTGTCTCCATGTAGGATTTTGTGCCACTTTTTCCAAAGGCCATAAATTCCTGACGCCATGAGAATTTGCATTCGACCGTACAATATCCTGGCTGCCCAGCCGTCCAAATAATAATATTCGCTACTCGGGTAAATTCTATCTTGCCCCTTAATAAGGATGACTTTGTTTCGACTCCTCACTCGAATATATTCAATCAGTTTATCCAACACGTCGTTTTCTTCCAAGTACCCATTCTTATGACAAGTCTTCAGATCTTCATAAATATAGTTATAAGTTGGGTCAAAAGTATCCACAATCAAATTGCACATGAATGTCGACCGTGTGCTGACCTTATATTCAATCGGGGCCGAAACAAACGATGCTCCCACAAAAACATTGGTTACGCTTCCCACATTCGGGTGCCAAAAACGTTCTTTCTGAGAACCTGGGTCAAGGCATTTCATGAAAGGGTGCGAATGGATGCCGTTAGCAATGAGCCAGATTGGTGGGTACATCTCCTCCAAATGATATCTGGCATCCTGAGAAGTTAGCCTTACTCTTGACAAGATTTTTTGGGAAGTACCCAGTGAAGTTAAGAAATAGAATCCTGACATTTCTGACACGTTGTGATAGCTTGACACTTTTGCAAAGGGTGCTGTAGCGTAGGAGGTTATGAGGCCTAAATAGGCATTTGTTAGCACGATTGACATCAGAGCCCAACTTCCAAGGGTTAGTCGGAACACAACAACTAATGTTCGCCTACCGTAGCGCGCAACAATAGTCAAAATGCCTGAATGCAAACCAATATTGATCAAAGTGCCACCAAGTGCTTCCAAGGAGCGATACAGAATTGTCAGTACATTTACAAGTGGAGCACGCTGTAGAAAGCGCTGAACAAACAAGTACGCTGTTGTGTTGAAAATGGCAGTCAGAACGAGCATCATAAAAGTACAAACCCAAGACCAACGGTCATACGGATAAGCATAGAAAGCGAAACTCAATTTTTCATCCCGAACGCCATCACAAGTTGCAAAGTTGTAGGCGGTTTCTCCGACGGTTACCGCAATACTCCGAAACATACTCAACCCTTCGAACAAGAATTCCTTAGCTTCTGGGAGGTATGCTTTCTGATCACTATTACCAGTTGCGTGGTAATAGTCCAGTGTTTCAGCTAAAATGTGATTGATGCAGCGCAAGACTCCCTTGTACGCTGGAACTTTGAATGGGCTCGAACAATCTGTACGAAATAGTTTGACATGTTCAACCGTGAAGTTTCCTGGCGACCTGTTGTACCCATATTCATGAACGTAAATATTTCCTTTGTTGGTCACTTGGTCAACAACCGCATCAATTTCAGCTCTCCCCGTGCAATTTCGGGCACAAATTGACACCAAAACGAACGTGTAGTATGGCGAACCTTGTGAAAAGTATGAAATATCTTGAATTTGCGTGTGAATTGTCTTTTGGGGGTCACCGTGGTCCATGAGTGGTTTGACCAAAAATATAAAGTACTGGATTTCGTAGGATAGGTCTTGACTCATCATTCCAGGTTTGATCCAAGTATTGCTGGACGAAATCAAAACGATGTACTGCCTATTATACACGCACAAGTTCCATAAGAAAAAACAATTGGCTCTGAAGATTTGTGTTGTTTCCGCCGATCGGATGTTTTGAGTGATTCTCACGTCTTGCTCCGGAAATATGACAAATTGAGCTATACAAGGTTGTTTACGATGTATGGGAATTTTGAGGTCGGAGTGACCGTCTTGAATGACGATGGGATGGATGATCCCCTCGAGCAAAGTTGTTTGATTTCCACGGAGGAGGAATACGATCGTGTAACATTCTCGAAATTCGTGAACCCACTTCTCCAGGCCATCTATTGTAATGAGTTGGCCGAAAACTGCTCTTGTACTGTGTGGGAATTGCAACAAGACGCAGAATACGAGCAGGACTTGTTTTGTTCGGAACAAATTTAACAAACTATACGAAGGCATGTCGGCCAAAATTGTTTTTGTTAAAGTTTGAAAGCGATCGTCTCCAGTATAAATGCTGACCTCTACTGCGTCGTTTGGTGATTGATCGAAATCTGGGCTGACGTGGCTAGAAATATTTAAAAACTTGCGTCGTCATGAACCTTAAAGTATTTGGTGTTTGTTTGATCGATTTTATTATCGTGACATGACATTCAGAATCGCTGGCCTGTTTAAGATGGATACCTATTGCTAAGTTGGTCGTACGCTGAATTGGAATATTCCCTTGACAAGACGGTTGTTGATGTTGACCAATATTTGCATAATTTTTTGTCCATGTAAATCATTCATCTGTGGGAAGACTAACGGTCTTCCTACTATGGGGGCGGTAGAGGACCGCGGGCAATGGCATGCAAGAGGTGGCAACGT
>JAQGCM010001221.1:0-16576 GCA_034699705.1 Hymenaphorura dentifera | reverse complement strand
CAAGTAAAAGCAAAAATGGGAGAGTCCATCGGATGGGGGATGTAGGTTCCTGTTTTTCTTTCCGCGGCCGGACAGTATACACACCTCCAGCTTACCCGTTAGTCCCTCAAAATTCGAAGTTGGCCGAATCTTAATCTTGTCTTTACTGAGTTTTGCCGAAACCAGGGTGGCTAAACTCAATGATCGTCCCGGTTTATCGTCCCGGTTTAAACCGGGACGATCATTGCCCTGGTCGAAACGACAAAAATGTCTCTATTTGACTTGACATCCGTCTCCATTTCTAGCAAGCATGACCTCCGGCAAAATTATTGTAGAGATTGGATTTCTACTATTCTTCCGAACAGGATTTAAAAAATACTTTCCTAAAAGTGCGTTCAATAAATTTAGTAGACAACCTTGCCTTGCCTGCACTATGCTTATGCAATATAATAGCGATGAATTGATTGGAATTTGTGATATCGAATAAAACGAACATTTTCTGTAGCAGCAAACACAGGTGGGGGGAGTGGGGACGGGGGGATGTTGAGAGAACATTCCGATATAGTCGACTTTAATTTATCATTCGGATTCAATATTTTTATAATTAACACACACGATGGTAGAATAATTTCTATTATTAAGAATTGCTATTTTAGTAAACTTTATAGTAAATTTCAAAACTTGAATAGGAGACATTTATGATTTGTCATTGCGATAAGTTGAATTTCTGGGGGAGCTCGCGGTGCTTGGCGTGGCAGGTGATGAACTGCAGCAACTCTTTTTCTTTGTTTTCTCTTCTTCCTCTTTGAGTTGAACAGAATTCCTCAGCTCAGCATCTTCGATTGATCTCATTTCTCTGGAATTGATTAGTCATATTACTATTGATCGATGTACAAAATGTGCACGCTGTACTCAAATAACTTAATCCATGTCAATATTTCATGAATTAGTACAGAGCTACTAAAACTTACGATGAGAGAAGCTTCAATGCTTCAATAACATTCGACCCACTCTTCGGGGAAGTTTCTATGAAGTTGACACCACACTGGCGTCCCAGTCTTGCTCCATTTTCATTCGTCACGCAGGTTGTTCCTTTGTACAACTCGTCTCGAAGATCAATTTTATTACCACAAAGTACAACGGGTATTTTCCTCCCAGCTCCTTCCTTCAAATTTTAATTTAATAAACAGTTTTTAAATTTGGTTTGGGACACTTGGGAGTTGAAATGAGACAAATAATTTATTATCTTAGTACCTCAACGTTTTGAATCCAATGACGAATGCTAACAAATGTCCTTTCGTTGGTAACATCATACATGAGAATAACACCATCAGCACGTCGGAAGTAGGATTTCGTGAGTGACCGAAAACGTTCTAGCAATATTACAGGGAGAGTCAAGAATGATTGTCCAATTTTTGTGGATTTGCAAAATATTTGGATTGGTACCTTGACCAGCCGTGTCCCATAATTGCAGAGCTACACATTTCCCATCCACTTCTAATGTCTTCACGCAAAAATCCACTCCTATCAATCATTAGAAATTATGATTTTAGTGTATTCCTAATTTTTATTGTCGAACTACCCAAATAAAAATTTTGTACCTATTGTAGAGCTCAGGTGAGCCACAAAATGCCCGTTGCACGCTCTCTCAATAAACGAAGTTTTGCCAACTGAAGCATCTCCTGCAAGAATTACTTTGAAAGTTCGTTCCGGGACGGTTGATTTCAAAGGTATCTCATCGGATTTCATTCCTTTTGTTTTATTCGTTTCTGGTGATTGACGTAAAGGTGAGGATTGCCTTGAAGATGTCTCAGGGCTTGAGTTGCCTGGTGACCATCGACCTGATGGCAAAGGACTCGAGCTCCCGGCTTCAGCCCGAATTTCTTCGAATAAGGTTTCCAATCCACTGTCTTATTTCAATACTACAATTAATTGAATCTGCAATTCAAATATGAATTTTTTGGTTTGAATAAATTTACCTTTGTCAGTATCAGGTCGAGATAAAGAAGAAGAACTGCAAGCAAGTCCTTGTGATCGAAAGTCTGGAGATGTGCCTCGAAGAGATGATGAGAACCCTTGAACTCCCATTTCTTCCTGCAGAGTCAAGGATGTGGGGGAACTATTTACATTTGAAAAGCAATCGTTAGCATCCGATAAAACTCGATTGGCTTGCCTGAATCAGAAATTAGTGTACATTAAAATCCGTGACCGACATGTAGTCATAGTAAAAGGAAATTGAAAATCCTAGAAGGAGTTTACCCTAGAATGGAGAGGTGATTCTGCATCAAGTCACACTGATTCCGATACTCTGTTGCAGCTATTTTCTCACTGCGAAAAATTTAGAACATTTTTATGGAAAATCTGAAAGGGATTCTCAATGGATTGCAAAAAAATATTAGAAACTAACGAATGGAACTCTTGATATAGATCGGTGTATTCATTTCTTTTTTGTGCCAATTGCGTTTGAAGAAGTGTTGCCTTCATTTGAGCCTCAACAAGGGCTGAGCGAAGATTTCTGTTTTCACTTTCGGTCTCCATTCGTTTCGAAGATTCGTCAATTGTTCTATATTTTTTCTCTCGAGCCTCTTCGTCGGTTAGCCATTCTTCAACCTGGTTAAATATTCGAAATCTGCATCATCAACTATTAATTGAAGCGATGGATTGATCGCAATTGATTGCGATGAAACGAGAGACAAAATAGTGTCGCCTACCTTTTAACTTTTAAAAAAATAATATAATTTAATAGTACCTTTTCAAAAGTCCGCATTTGGGCGGACAATTCTCCAAGTTTTGACTCCATTTCTGTTGCAATCTTTTTCCTTTCAGAATCCATTTGTCTTTGTGCTTCCTCTCGAGCTTCAGCTCTTGCCTTTGCTTCCGCTTTAGCCAATTGTTGATCCAATTCTTCACCCAAGGCTGCCAATTGGGCAGAATGCACTTCGCGTTCCCTAAAAATTAAATAATTTTTTTTTACATTTTTTAATATTTTTTTTAATATTTTACTAATTTAGTCAAAATTGAAAAATATCATACTTTCTGAATGTGCTTTCCAGTGTTTTGTATTCATCATGAAGATTCTGAACGTCAGACATAAGCGATGTTAATGCCGTCTCTAGTTTGAGAGTAACGCCAGAATTTTTTTCGCTTCTCAAGTCCTCCATAATATCGCCTAAGTGTTCCCCACTGAAAATTACAAGCAATGTAATTTGTTAGGGTGACATTTTCAAGCATTCTCAATTTACTTGTCCGCGTTTCTTAAGAACACCTAATTCATTTGATAGTTTAGCCAAGACAAAGCAAATTCTCGACAGCAATTTTGTCTTGAATACATTTATCAAAATCATACTCTTTTGGGCGGAGTTTTCAGGGAAATGGAAATATGGGGTTTGAAGCCCATAAAATTCTACGAGATAGGGCATTTTATTTTTTTTAATCTCTGAACTATGCGAACTCCAGCGACCTGAGCGCGAAGAGAGGTGTTATAGAATGCAGGCGAGCGCTGCATGGCCTGCGTGGTACTAATTACAGCATATATTGTAGTTTTGGACTAATCTAACCTAAATTTCGGCACGAACGGCTGTAAATTTGTTTCTCCAACATTATTTGCAAAATGTTTCCAGGCTGATTTAGCAGATGCATGTTTCTTTTCCATTTCCATCAGTTGATGAACAGCATTCGTGCTATCCACCAGATTGACTTGAAATGACCCTCGCCGTGACCCCGGAGTAAGGAAGTCTTTGAATCCAAATGAAAAATCTTCAAAATCAATTTGTCCATCTCCATCATGGTCTAAATCCACAAATATAACTTTTGAATCGTCCGGAGAAATTCCAAATTTTGTGCACAGTTCGCAAAACTCATTTGGACCGATGAGCCCAGCTCCCTTCGTATCACAAGTTTTAAAAAGTTGATCAATTCTGTGGTAATTTGCGTGGTTGGAATTTAATCCACCACTGTTGGCACTTTCCAGAGATTCACAAACTCTCATCTTCTTCACTTCCATTCTTCTCCAGAACGACTGAACTAATTTCGACTAGCCCTAGTCCTATTTCCAACAGGCAGACGTTTGCCAGTAGTAATAATTTCTGAAATGGTGTCACTGGCACATGTCACTGGCACATCAGTTCCATAACAATCGTCACGTTGAGTTATGCAACAAATCCTCTGCCCTCAATCACTTGCATAATCAAAACGAGAGTGAATGTTTTTGGTACAAAAATTGCAATGATTTGGAATAATTCAGATCGATTAGTGCCAGTCAACGTCGAATAGAGAATGGAAATGAAAAACAATTGTATGTTTTCAGAGCACGATCAGTATAATTTGGATTTGGATTAGGACAAGTGCAAAACAATAAATACCTCACCCCAACCCCAGAGTACGAATCGACTAAAGTTAAGGATAGTTACGCATTGGAATATCAATCAATTAAAGAACACATGCCAGAATTTAACACGAGCTGCTAGCAAATGGCATATTGGTTGCACATTAGCAGGGTTTCCGTTAGGAGAGATGCTGCAAAAGTCGAATATTTCAAAGCAAAAGAATTACTCATTCTAAATGTTTAATTTAATTTGCAAGTGCAAAACTGGAAATGTTGGCTAGCACCTGTTGCGGTTAAAAACATCTCCGCATGTCGTCATTCGTGGAAGTTGGCCCGATGAGATCATTCAAACATTACCTTCAAATAGTCAATACTGAATACACGGATGGAATATAGATTTGCAAACAATATTTGTGCACATTGTCTGTAAAGGTTAAACTACAGGATCGACCAACAGAAGGTTACACCTTCCAGATTCTACCCATTCTTAGGAGCTACTTCAAAATCTATAGTAGACTAATCATTTGTCTGTGATTACTTACGGTTTTGAAAGATTTAAGAAAATTGCGAAAATGCGATCAAAAGTGAGTCTGGATTTATGATATTATGGTAAGGTTTGCAATTTGCACAACTTGAGAAAAATTAATCGGAGCTTACAGTTGTTTTACTTGGTATGGTGTTGTCTACCATTTGTAAATTTTGTAATACAAGCAATATTCAAAAAATCCAGATTTAGGTTCAAATTCTACTCTTCGTCACTCTGGATTTGCTTCATTAAAAACTTTAACGAAAATAAAAATCCAGACTAAGCCGTGCCGTGTGCACTACTAGCACTAAAATTACTTCGCAGGGAACATAATTTATTTACGGTTGCACTATTTATTTTCCACGTTTTTAGAAATTGGGACCTCAGCAGCTGAGCATCAAACTGCTCAGCGGATCAGTAGACTTGCAGTCAGTGTTTTGCCTCATTGAATCCTCCCTTAAATTAATTATTAATACAAATTACAAAAATAATGCATTTCTTCAGTGCAAACTAATTTGCAAAGGAAAATTGGGAGAAAAGAATTAACCTTTTAAGTTATAGCATCTGCGACTGCTAAAATTTGCGATTGCGATGTGAGCGTGTGCCTTGAATGCCTTACCAAGCGAGATCTACGGGAAAATAAAATTCAGGCTCCGTTTCTGGATTGATAATACAGACGGCACTACGGCACAATAGAACGAGGTGAAACCTAGTTTTGGTTTTGGCGTCGTTGCTCTGACGAGTGCAGTCACAGCATAGAGTAGCCAACTGTAGAAAACACTCTAAACACGTTGTGTTTACTACTAAAATCTAATTGGAGTTATTAGTTGGGCTAGAATAGAACTATGTTAATCATTATTCTGGCTCTAGGAGCTCAGCTTCGGTTTTTGCTAGAATTGAACGTTAACCTTATTTTGGCAGCCGGCAATGTTGGTTGTGAGCAATCCCACTAAATTTTAGAATATTTCAGAACTTTTTCCGCTATTTTATTGATCCTGATTCTCGAACGGCCTATTTCTTTGAATATTTTTGACAGCGTGATTACATATTACATTTAAAATTCAGGGCTTCAACTTTTTTCTTTTCACTTCTCACTTTTTTTCACCATTATTGTGCGAAAATATGTCAACGATCTGTAGTGTCATCATTCATTTCCTCTTAAGTCAGATTAATGTATTTATATCTTAATGTAATATTATATTTGAATTTGCTTGTAGGAAAATTTAAATAAACGAGAGGGACGAGTTGAAGAGCCACTTTCTTTCTCTTAACGTACAAAAACTACTCCATTTTTTAACTTTACTAGAGTTGAAAATCAGTGTCTTTAAAATAAGAGTTGGTCCCAATAAAATTCTATTTGATGACTTTTCTTCTTAATCTTTCTTTATTTTCAGAGGTTAAATCGGAAGATGAAAAGCAAAAGAATGGGAAAAAATAAACTTGGTTAATTTAAATTACCTTGGTTAACAACAGTTTTAATAATCTAATGCCAACTTGGTGTTAAAATATTAATTCCTATTTTATTTAAACTCTGAATTCTGCGAGTGTGGATTCGTTTTTCTATTGCATTAGCAACAATTCTTTCCTGTTCAGCTAAAAATGTCTCCATTTTTGGAGAGAATGGATTGTATTTTGTACGTTTCTTCTTTCTTCGATAAATCCCTTCTTTATTCTCCAACATACAAAGGATAACTTTCTCTGACGCTTCGTGCTGAAAAGTTAAGAAATAATTATTGTTCATTTAAAATATTCACAGGTAACTATGTACTGCAGTTAGTCTAGATTTCATTTTAATTCTGATATTTCTTTTGTAGTTTGCTGTGACCAAATAATCAGGAATTGGATGGAACAATAGATAGCAAGACTCTGCTCGATTTGAATGGATATCAAAATATATTGTATTTTCAGAGATCCGATAAAACCGCTTAGAGCGGAGAATTTTTCTTACTGGACTTCCAGTACAGCTAGGATTATGACAAATTCTGTTTGTAATACTGTTTGCCATTGTTTGATAAAAGCAAAAGCCTGGGTACGTTTCAAAGAGTTTGCTGCTTGCGGATGACAGTATTCCATACAAAGCAAACTAGTAGAGAAATAAGAATAGAGGTAAAAAATGTTACAATTCATTGCCTCAAGGAAGTCAAGAATACTGCGAAGCTCGATAGATGTATTTTGAACTAAATGTGTGTATGTAGTGATGAAAAGAAGTCCTTTGAAGTGCTCTATCCAATCGAGATTCGTCTCCGTCCATGACTTGGCTTTCTGAGCAACAAACTGAGACCAATCTGCAACAAAATATTTACATCAAATTCACATACATGATATTCTTCCTTAAGTCCCGATAACACAATTCTAGAATTTAGATTTTCTCGTCATCAAAAATGTTCTACTTTTTTTAACACTTGAGAAGCATGTGTTTAGTTTTTTATGAATGTTCCTTGAGATATTTTTTTAAAACTTCTCTAAAATGAATCTGTCGAAAATTTTCTCTTGCTGTAAAATATTGTTCGCTGTTTCGCTGGTATCGATTTTGATCACGTTAACCCTAGTCAGTATTCAATTAGAAATTGTGTAAATAATGTTCAGGTCCAGTCCAACTGGACAAAGTAGAATAAAGATACTTACATCGCCCATTACTTTTTGTGTATTTGTCGCGCCTGGCTTCACCAATGTGACCCGCGGCTAGGCGATTAAATTCAGCAAGAATTGCTTCGGACGGTTTCCTGACCAAAAGAATAGCTTTTGCATAAGGGGCACGTGCTTTGAGTCCAATCTCATGAGTTTTGACAGTCAACACTCGTCCGTCTGTAATGCTTTCACCAGGAAATCCATTCCTCAGCAAAGCAAAGTCCTTGTAAATACTTCCTGTAATGATTCCTGCTCTCAAAAATAGAACAAAACCGCATGTGAATTAGACCGTGAATAAATGCTTTGACTTGGGAAGCTGTTCAAACAAATCGTCAACTTTTGCGAATTAGTGAAAGTTCGAGTTCGTTTTCCTTTAGTTAGCCAACTCGTTTAGTAATTTCTGTGGAAATAGTAGTACATTTTAGTGCAGGCAGTTTTTTTTATTTATTTGATTCTTGCAATTAAATTTAGCACATAATCTTACGAACGATCCGAATCCTCAATAACCAAGTGAAATTTCAACGCTGCAATTAATTGTTTCAAGTACGTTCAAGTGCAGGATATCTTGAGTCGGGCTTAATTGAATTAAACTCGCTTAAGATTTTGCTCAAACATAAATTTCTGAATGAACTCTTTTTCTGATATTTGGTCAGATGTTACACGAATTGTGTAGCTGATGAACAAATGATCATACAAATGGCTATAAGAAGGAAAACGGAATCAAAGAATTTCGTTGCAAAACAAAGTTGAGGAATTTTGGAATCCTACGCATTGTTAGTTTCGGTTTGGCTATTTACTCTGGAAATTTATGTCTATCGCACTTTGAACAAAAGTCAGAATGTGCTGCTTGGACACTGAATGCATTCCCACTTATTTCACAAAATTCTTTAGGGAAAACTAACCCTCAAAACTTTTAGAGGAAATGCGTTCACTTGAAAGACTTTCTTTTCGGCTTTTGCTTTCACTCTAAAATTCTACTATCTCTGAGGAACAACGCACTCAAGAGCAAAGAAAAATATTGAACGTCGAGTATTGCCGTGGAGTGCAGCTAGAGATGCAATGTGCAAAACAAATATTCCTATTGTTAAAAAGAGCAAACACCGTCCAATTGGTAATTCTACACCTCAACAGACGGCTCTGGGCTACTTGGAAAGTCTTTAGAAATTTCTAGCCCTTGCCATTCTTCTCAATTTGATTACAAAGTTCTCTCCCAGCTTAATTTTTCAATTAACCAACATAATTCCTAATTTGTTCTCATGCTCAGAGATATCATTTGCCAAAGACGCAAGGATCCTAAGCTTCACAAGCAATTAGAAAATATCTGCTCCACATCAAAACCAGATTGCTTTTAGCAGTATCTTTGAGCAAAATTTTAACAAACTCCCAGGACAAGGTAATCTCTGCTTACAATCTATAGAAACTTTTAGGCCGAATTTGCATATCTTACTTTACCTCCTCCTAACTGGGAAAATCAAACTACTAATTAAACTTGTACTGAACAAAGTTGATAATTGTTTCCCAGTAGAATAAATCACGTACGTCATTTTCGTCCCATGGACCACAAATTAATTCATCAAGATTCCCTATCTTCACTTTCGTGTAAAGGACACAACTTTTGCTTACTGTCTTTTCATATAGGTTCGCCTTTATTCTGCGTTTTCACGGTCGATTTTCCCATCTTTGCAAGATTTGAACTCTTGGCATTAATGCAAACATATTATGCGAATGTAACTTGGAAACCGTTTGCGTACTCTTCCATTTTCCAAGAACTAAGATTTCCATTCGTTCTGCAAACTGAAATAGTCTGGTTTATTTTTACTATAGGCTTGGGCTAACCTATGCACCCACACGAAATCGGAAATTTAATCCCAGATAAAGCTGGAAATGTGACCTAAATGAGACCATGTGTGTTTGCCGTGGAAAATTCCGGTTCTCTCTTTCTTTTGATCTAAAAAAATACTTTCTTGTGCACGAAATAGCTAATCAGCCGCTCTTGCATCCGCTTTTCACTCAACGAAGAAGAAAAAAGTCAGCAAACATTACAGCGTTTCCATCGAACTGAAGAGAAAGAGAGACTTTTTTGTTCTTTCGGGAAAACCAATTTCTTGAGTGCCAAAAGAATGGTTTTCCAGTACATCGGATTCGTCATGAAAACGAAGCAACTGAAACCAGACTCACCTGCCACTGCCAGTCGTCCGGAAAAGTGTAGAGACATGCATTTTCTACACCAGCCATTTCCCAATTCAGAAAGGCGATGAGCAAAATTACTGATTAATCGGCAATTTCCTGGAATTGATTCTCTTCAATAAATTAACGCTTTTACAGCAGTTTTCCGAAACACGCTTGCCCTGATTTGTTAAAAATCCTATTAGACCCGAATTTAGCAGTGTATTCAATAGACGTTATGACGTTTACATTAATTTTAATCAGCAATTTGCACTCGCAATTTTTTCTGGTCTTCATTTTAGTTCACAATAAATTAAGCACTAGAATTGTGAGGTAAACATTCTATTCTTTTTGCAAGCCACAGAAAAGCTCCTTTCAAATTCTATTAGTCTGTCGCTTCAATTCTAGAGAAATTCAATCTACCGATCTGACAAAGTGTCAAAAGTTTTGTGGGGAGATGAGTTGAGTGTTGTTTCCAGGAAATGAAATGAGGAATTCTCCTTGGACGCTTAGATTCTAAAGAATTCTATTCCACCAACAACATAAAAACTGAATTGTCTACAGATATGTGATTTTAGATGACTGGTCCACGGAGTAAAATATACCTTTGAGCTTTCGACCAACTCTAGAGACCGAGGAGAGTTGATTAGAGAAATGAAAGGAGAATTGTAAGCGTCACTCAAATTAGTCATCTCGTAATTCCTATGAGAAGAAAGGAAAACTATTCTCACTTTCTCCATCATAAAAGCTTAGTTTGAGTCTTCAGGAGTGCGATTACTTAATGTTATAGGATGATTCTAAGCTCACAATACACGTAGTTAGCAAGTTTAGGAGGTGAAATTTATTCTCCGGAACAAAAGTTGAGTTGGCAGGAGAGAGAATTACTTAAGTAATCCTGCAATTACAAGCTGTGACAGTACGCACGAAGAGTTCTCTTGTGGGTTCAAAATAATTGTGTTCATATTCAATTTATTTGAGAAAACGTTCAAAATTGTCCATTTGGTTAAGTGTAGCTAATTGTTTCATTACTAATTGGCTGATTCTAAGCTCTCTCAATGGGACAAAGTCACAAAGTTGTAAGTTCCAACAAACTATTATTTCCTTGATATTTTGAGAACAAGATCCTATAACTTTATCTTTCTCTTTTGGTGAAAGTTGAGAGGCTGTACAAAAGAATATTTGAAAAGCATGAGAAAACATGTTAAGTTCGAGTTCATTTCATTTCGTACCTGTTGCAAGTTGGAGTAGGTAGCGAAGCCATGTATTTCCACTTCCAGGAAAACTAACGAGCGCGATGGGTGCCTTGGGCTCCTTTCTAAAATCTATCGGGACACATTTGAAGATGGCTTGACTCGGAAGCATATCCACTACAAACGCCATGTCTTTCCTTGAGTACAAATTATACCGTGATCCACCCACTCTCTCAATAGTAATTGCTCCAGGACCATTTTCCAAACTTCCGTTTCCAAGAATATCCACCACTGCGTAGGCTGCTTCCATTCTCGACCCATTCTGTAAAAAAAATTAATTAGTAGGAAGAATGAGGGGGAAGAAAATGAACGGATAATTGAATGAATAATTTAGTCATTTATCAAACAAAAATATTTGTTCTCAAACAATAATAATGGAATTGGAGGCTCTGGCGTGGCATTCGAGTGTTTTAGTTTTCGATTCAATTAAGTTCATCCGTCAGTGGAAGTTGGAAATGTTTAAAAAGAAGCTCATAGAAGCTGCAGCAGATTCTCCATAATTTTTGTATGCTTGCGATTAAGTATGTTCCAAGTCTAGGAATTTATGAAACAAAAAAAACAGGAAAATTACTCGACTAATGCAAACCCATCTGAGGTGGTAAGATGGTCCGTCTGAGAAATCAGTTGCTTTGAAATTAAAATTATATCCGGACAATCCACCAGGCACTTCTGTTTTTTTCCGCACGATTGCGATTGGATAAAGTTTACGGAGACTTTGAATTTACCCTTTGTAAAGTTCACACATCTGTAGAAGCAATTTATTCCCAGAGACCGAAACCACAGCCAAACCTTAAACGAACTCCTTTCACAAGTGCAAGTCACAGAGACGCAAATGACGCGGTGTAACCTAATGACTTTGGTATTCTTCGGTAAAAGCGTGCTTTCTCGTCCACTTAATTTTCACTTCAATTTTCTTCAATATTCAAGTGCTTTAGGAGTTTGACACTAACTCCCAAGAATGATATTCATATTCCAGAGACGATGATAAATTTTTGCACTTTGAGATGACTTTCACTTCACCAAGGCGTATGAAATTTTATGATCTGTTTCTGCTAAGGGGCCAATGCCTACTCAAGATAATATTGATCATCGGATCTCACAAGCTGTCAAGTGAGAAAGTGAGCAAAAACGAAGAGCATCTGATTTCGAGTTATGAGATGACTTTGATGCTTTGAT
Source organism: Hymenaphorura dentifera (assembly GCA_034699705.1). Lineage (NCBI taxonomy): Eukaryota > Metazoa > Arthropoda > Collembola > Poduromorpha > Onychiuridae > Hymenaphorura > Hymenaphorura dentifera. The sequence continues at coordinate 4,527 of JAQGCM010001221.1, read as the reverse complement.
GGCACGTGCTGCATTATTAATGTATTCGCTCACTTGATGTTGAAGCTGCGAGAATTGCTGAACACATCTCGCCATTTCCATTTCTCAAGCGTAAACTAACTTTTTCATGAGCTGAACGGAATTCTAAAAACGAGCTCCCGCAGTATTTCCTGGAAATTCAATTTCACAGTCTCCTATTTCACAATTCTTAATACGAATTACCACATTTGCTCATTATGGCTAATTGTTAGTTTCCATTTTCACCATTTAGTAGCTGAATAGTATTTCATTTAGGAAAAGTATGATTGAGATTCCCGACAGGCCAGGTCAACAAGATTAAGGTGAACTAATCTCATTGAAACCAAATGAGATTGAAAAATGTTCAGGCTTAGGACATGGCATGGTACTGTTGGTACAGCAAATAGTGTCCTGACACGGCTTAGCAGGAGAAAGCTCGAAATGCCGGCCTGACGATTGCTTTGCTTTGAATTGAGACCGAATTTTCAGATCCTTGCGTTGTTCAGTATTGTTTTTGTTTTCCGTCGCTCCCAGTGGGAGCCTCCCACGAGTCAAGTCCCAAATATGATGTTGAATTCCCCAAACTGAACAAAACTCGAAACGAAAATCCTCTACATTATTTGACGCCAGTAATCCAATGCTGAATATTTCTCCAGAACGGAAATCACTTGAGACACCATCGGGAGGATCTATTTCAATCGTTTTGACTGCAAATCATGCGAATAACAGTGAAATTCAATTTGGAAGAATGAATGGGGAAACGAATCTTCTCCACAACCCCATGTACAAACTCCAGAAGGAAATCACCTCCAAGATGAAATGGAGGCCCCCCTCTAATAAAGAATTGAAAACACAGCGTTTTCCTCACCGTGAATGAATTTGGGTGATGGCTTTTTAGACACTACAAACAGATAGTTAGAAACGTTGTTTGCCTTGCTCACCTCTTCCATTCAGAAATGTACAAAATATCCTTGGATGGATAGAAACATAGTTTTCAACTTTCAAGTTTCCAAACACGTACGGTTGAATTTGAGCTGAATCAAATTGTAAGCAAGAAGAAGTCATCGATCGCTCGTTCAAAAAGCTGTTTCCATCCATACCTTATTTCAACTTCAAGGAAAGCTTTCTCCTCACCGTTCGTCCCTTGCCATTCTTCCAGTCAAACTTCGTAGAGTAGCAAGGAGAAAGTCCAGTTCGGAAGGAAGTAACTATACTCTATTTTTCACTTTTTTCTTAACCTACCTTCCCCTTAATGTCCCATTTTCTACATTGTCCATCACAAACTTTGATTTATTTCAAACCAGGAGAAATAAAGTAAACAAACCTTTTCACTTTTATGGCTCTCCACACGCAATGTATCGGACGCGGACGCACAACATGACTATCTGACTTTCCACGGTTTCCCTCCAACCTTTTAACAGAATGTATTGATATTGCCGGAAGGAATTTTGTAGTTCTTTGGGTCAAGAAGCCTCATGTGTTTGCATTCCTGTCAACGTGTGTGATGTGTTTCTTTTTGGTGAAAAATGACCTGTTCTGATAAGATATTTTGGGGCATTCCTTCGCTCTAGCTTCGACAGTAAATCGGCTCTTTCGGAAATTGTGTACTCCATTTCAGTCCAAAGTAATGAATTATTATATTTAAATTCGGCTAATGCTAAATCGGACTTCGCCGGAAAAGCAGGATTTTTGGAATAGCACCTTATGATCTCATAGTGGATAGAGTAAACGGTTGGGTATGGTCTGTGGCTGTTTTTGTGGCACAAAGGTACTTACTGCACTTTAACAATCAGCTGTCTGGTACACGCTACACTTCAACTGCTCTTGTCTGCGAGTAAATTCGGATATTCCAATCACAACAGTTCAGGCTTTCAGAACACATTACGTTGTGTATTTGTTTGACAGAAATGACCGACTTTTCTAATTGAAAACCAGTTTAACATTTCTGGGCCTGTCCCTTCTTTCCAGGATTAATTTACGACTTGCTACCCAAGCTACTTTAATTAATCGGTGTTGCAAATTAACTCGTGCCTAATCATTGTAATTCCATTCATCTAATTTGTGTTCAACTTGAATTCGACATCCATCATTCAAGCAAAGTATTTATTGAAGATTGAATGAGCCCAGAGTAGAGATAGAGGTGGAGGGCTGATTGAATCAAACTCATTCCGTGGAAGAGAAGATGCTCATTTCCTTGATCCCTACCTGAACACAGGCTCACTTCCCTTCAGATGCTTAATTCACATTCAAAGTAGGTCGTTGAGTTCTGTCTCTCAGAGAAAGAAAATAAATTAATCTAGTTCATGCCACGCGAAGGCGAACCGAAGTCGTTCCTGCTGCCAGTGCCAACCATGCCGACTGAATTAGAATTCGGTTTCTTACCCGGTCCCCCTGACTTTCTTTGATTTTCTCTCTTTCACTTGACTTTGGAAAAGGAAGAGATTGAAAAACACTTTTCGTTGGGCTTCTCAAAAAGATAAGAAGCCCAAGCCCGAGCTTATGGTTCATTTCTCCTCAACATTTCTATTTTCTAGAGCCCATCGTTTGATTTTATTTTCCTTGTACCAGATTGTATTCCTTTGTCGTACCTCTCAAGAACTTGACTTCTTAACTTGTTCGATACTTACAGCCATCCAATCCATCTGTCCAACTCAAAGGAAAATGTCATCCACTCCAATTCAATTTTATTAATAGACACATTGGTGTTTTCCTCCTTTACTTATTTACACCTCCGAGCCCGAGCCGACTAGGCAGAGTACGATAAAATTTCAACAAAAACACACTTAACTCCTACAGACCTGTCTGTGTTTAACGATTTAGTCTTGAATAAGCATTCAACGGCCGACAAATACTCTGTACACTGTACACGGGTTTAGCATAATAGAAAACGGAAATGAGTTGCACACCTAGATAACATTAATGCATTTAATAGATTTTATATTATAATATTATATTATCTAAGGTATGCGAATCCCAACATCTGCACAAAAGTGTATTTTCATTGCTTTCTACTCTGTCGAAACAGTGAGATGCAAATGAATGGTCTACAAATTAGGTCTACTTCATAGAAAAACAATAAAAACAAATTCAAAACTAACCTTTGCCAATTGCAGCCGAAGTGAATTTGCACTTCTGTGATTTGAAATGGCCACGAAAGAGACGACTCCCAGGACAGCAAAGTAAACACAAAATATGAGACCCCCGATTGCTAAAATTCTTCTCCAAGTCTTTTGTCCAATGTACTGATGACGAGGACGGTGATAAGTGTGACTCCGATGAGGATGATGAGGGTGATAGTCTCGACGATATGTTTTGTACGAGAACGAGTGCCCATTCATACTCCCATTGTTACTACTAGTATTATTATTTCCATTGTAATTGTCTGCCCAATATGTTGGTGAAAGCAGCACCCATTTGAATTTAATTCGCCCAACACGCCAACTTACAAAACAATTCTTCTTTGGAGCGTATGCTTTAGATTATTCGTTGATGAAGTGTTCGTTCAAATTCTGCATTGGTCATAAATCACTTGGTGCGACCAGGGACCGGTGCCGACTTTGTTTCTCTTCTCGGTCTTTTAGACAACTGTGAGCGTGAAGTATTGGTACTTGTGGGGAGAAAGCTTGAAGAATTTCTGAACCTCTCGGCTTACTTTTGCTTTCGCTCACTGGTGAAAGTGGAAAGGGAAAGCAAATGTTTGAACTGAACTAATACTCTGCACGTTTTGCTGTTGTCGGCAAAATATAGAAACGAACTGTGACTATTGAGACTTTCTCCACACTCTTATTGTCTCAGGGACTCAGGTTGGAGACTTTAGCAAGATCGGTTGTGAGAGAAAGACACGGGTGCATTTCGTAGTGGGAAAATATACTAGAAGTCTAGAATCCAAGTGCTGGTATCTTTTTGGGTGGCTGTGCAGCACAGACAAGACCAAAAAACGAACTAACTGACGACTTCAAAACTCTTTGCATGTAGGCTACTGGTTTGGGACATGCTCTTTAAAATCCACCCATCTATTTTTCTTGGGCGCTCATGAGTCGGTTGAATAAATATTTTAGTTTTTGTCTGAAAAGGTTAAACTTGTGCAACCATGAAAAGTCAAATATTATAAGAATAAATGGTAGCAAATAACATAGCCCTGCACGTCAAAGTTGACGCGATGATATTGATTTGAATAGAAGAACAAAACAACACACAAATATAAGCTCAAAAAATGAATACAGGAATTTTGCATATCTTTTATTCTTCCGAACTGGACACTCGTCATTCTGATCTAACATGAATTCAAAAATGAAAAATTCAAGTCAGCCATTACAGTCAACATAATATGTCAGCAAGCATATGTTCCTGATCTTGATTCAAATCGTCGGATGCAGGATCTTGCCAAAAATTTTATTCGATGTAAAATTCGTTCGCATTCAATCTGGTCCTTAGAAACTGTCCGCACTCGATGTACAGGGTGGGCGTAAATGATGTCCCGCCTTTTGCCAATTAATAACTATTTAGTGAAAAATCAGATCATGTTCGGAA
>JAQGCM010001220.1:0-16581 GCA_034699705.1 Hymenaphorura dentifera | reverse complement strand
AACTGGTCCCCATTTATTTGCCAACAGTGGTCCATCCATTGTGGCCAACGATTTGCCGACCCAGTAGTGAGCCGACCGTGCAGTGATTAGCCAGCAATGGCCCATCATGGACTGTTTATTGGGAAGGCTGTTTAATTTTTATTTCTTGCAGAATAAATAGAAATGGCGAGTATGATGAATGAAAATCAAATTAGACTGAATCCATCGTCGATGACGATGACACCTATGACTCTACAACAACTGAATGAGTAGGTTTCTAACGAACATTCTTGTACTAATTTTAGCTATGAGGTTAAATTCGATTTCAAGAATTAATTTGATTGCATTTTCTTTATTTACAGAAAATTAGAAAGACTGCGTGCATCAGCAAATGAACCCAACAAAACGTTAACAAAAGACACGTACCTTGCGTCGATCTCAGAATTACAAGTGGGTTTTCAAATTATATTCATTCAAATTGGTATTTATTTGAATTCTCCAAGCGCTTGACTTCTATTTTTTACAGCCGCTGTACTCAAAATTAATAATACAAGACATTGAAAGTTCTATTCAACGGCAGTTAGAAAATTACTTATGGAACGATTGCTTTAAGATGCCGCTCACAAAGCTACAGCGTTCTGACAAAATTTTATTCAATTTTATAATTGAAACTGGAATCGGATTTTACCTTGGATTCATACAAGATATTGGGATTCATTTTGATGTGCCATTTATTAAGTGAGCATTCAAGAAAATTCACAATTGACGAAGGTATGGTATTGGTAAACACTAAGCACTGGCTAACCAAATGCTCTCGTTTTTCAGAAATTCTCTACGAACTATGTACTGTACAACCCCTCAAATGAAGCAAGTCGTAAAATGTGCTCCGTCTAAAAATGCTGTTTACTACGTTATTCAAAATTCTTTAGTCCATATGGGTGATCTCCTAAGATATGGTGGCAGTTATGCTGAGGCTTTGAAGATGTAAGACTAACTGTGAATGCTTAATTGTTTTGTCGTTGAATTTGGTTTAGCTCAATTTTATTGCATTTTTTGAAATCAATCAATATATCTGTAATAATGCTTAGGTATGACAAATCAACGTCACTTTGCCCATCCAATGGACACCCGTACAATCAACTTGGCCTAGTTCAGCTTTTAATAGATAATTCAATCGATTGTCTTTTCAATGGAATATATTATTACGTTCGTGCTGTTTGTACCACAAATCCGTTTCAGCTTGCTCAGCAAAATTTAGATGGTTTGATTCCAAAAGTCAAAAAGTAAATGCACAACACTAATTTTGATCAGTTTTTTTGTTCTTATTTTTTGTAATTATATGTGAATGTTTTTTTTATTCTGTAGTGTGAAAGCCAGGAACACGGTAGAAGAGTTTCTATCGTCATTTCTGTACTGCATTGAAAAACTTGGTGACAACCAACATTCTGCCATTAGTTTGCCTAAACTCCTCTCAGTACTGCTGTCTTGTCAATTGATTAATTTTCAACAAATGATGCGCACACTAGTCGTTGCCCTTTGGGCTTGGAAACGAGAAGCTGACCAAAATATGTTAGGAAGTGACACCAATAATGAGGCTCAAGCATTGGAATTTATTGCTTCACTCATAAATGGAATTTTAGACGGAGCTGCCGGATTTGGAGAAAATGATCCGTACTTATTTTATTGTATTAGTTTATGTAAGTTTCATATCTTAACTTCAAATTCAATAATTTAAATTTAATTGATTCTAATTTAACTTTAATGTATTCTCTAGTAAATGTCACTCTGGAATGGATCCGCTTGAATTTCAATGTGTCTTGCAATATCAAATTTCGAAGTCGGTTGGACACTGGTTGTCTCTGTGATTTCATCAATCGTATTGCTGAATGGGAGGACAAGTACACGGAGGCAGTCCGTGGTTTGGATCATGTCATTTTAACAGAAGAAAAGAAGTTGCTTGGATTTGTTCCTGTCAGCAAAGCCTTTGAACATTTACTGTGAGTTCGAGCTCAATTTTAACTTTCGTCTCGGCGTTCCTACTAAAATTGGAATTGTAATTCTGTTTGCTTTTTGTAGTTCCGTTATGGATGACACACATCAACTCGTTAATGCACTCCGCTTGACTCATTTTTTGAAAGCTGCGAAGGCTTTGTCTATCATGGAACCGCATTTCATTACCAACTTGTCCGGAAAATACGTTGAAATTCCTATTTCATACCAACCGTCTATTCAAACACGCCGTACCCCAAGTCGTCCAAATCGTAGAAATGTTGCACTTCAGAGTATTTTCGATCAATTTAATTCCGATCAAAGTACCCTTGTCAATGCTGCCGAGCCTGTTTTGTCATCAATTTCAGTCCAAATCCCATCCATATCCCCTCAAGAATCATTGCGAAACGATCGTGAGGACTTTAATGGACTTCTTGATAAGCCTGCTGGTTATGAGACTCCCGAATTTGATAATGATAATGCTGGATTTGACGCTGTTGGATTTAATCAATTATTTCGTTCAATTTGGACACCACTGCAACCAGAATCAGAGGACGAAGTTGTACCAGGGAATGTTTGGAAATTTTGAATCTGTTTTTTGTGTGCTAAATTACTTTGCTTAAGTTTTTCTTCGACCCTAGACCAATTTCTTTACTTAGATAAACATTAAAATGAAATTTTTGTCATAATTCTGCACTTCCGGCGTCTGCGATTGTAGTTCTTGATTTCTATCGATGCGTCAACTTAAATTCAAAAGGTTCTCCATTAGGATGACTGAATCTACATGTCTATGTATATTCCAAGACCAAAAATGATGGTGACAATTTTTTATCCAGCCCCAGTTCTCCAGCTCTCCATAGGAATTGCTGGAATATATATGCAAAGCAAAGTGAGAGTTGAATTCCAAAGGGACACTCAAAACCGCAGATGGGGAAAGTAAAACGTTGCGGTATTTTGCGTATGTTTGATGGACCAACGAAGGCAGGCCAAAAAGGTAAAGAACGCACCACGAATCCTGGTGAAAGGGGAACTTGCAGCCACAGCTCTTTGAGCATCCACAACCTCATGTTATAGCATCCAGTAGTCCTCTGAGTGAGCAACGGTACACATCTTTTCACTTTTGGCTCCTGAATATCTTTTTATGCATTCGCCGGAAAAACCGAAAAACTAAGCAAAGATATCATTGCAAAGTTTCTGGAAGAATTAGTACAATTTGCACATGCCACAACTACTTAACGCAAAAACAAAAACCGATAGAATCTGCAAATTTGTGTGAAGATTATTGTATTGGGGTTGACTTTGATTGCACTAAAATATTTTTGCCTAATCGAAGTAAGGAAACTAAAACTTTTCGAGCTACTAATTAAGAACTCATGTTTCGGTGGCCTCCGAATGAATATTTTGGAGTTGAACTTTCACTGCTTAGCCATAGCCCAGCTCAATAATGAGCTGCAAAGTTGGAAATCAAACAAATTCTCAAGACCCACAGGCTGTGAATGCTCGAGTGTTTGTTGGGAATTTGAACACATTTCAGTGTAGCAAAACAGACGTGGAGAGAAGATTTCAACGCTACGGCAGAATTGCAGGTTAGTTTCATTTTTACAAACAATGAATAATTTGCAATAAAATTGCTTTTGCAGGATTTTCTGAGCCGTTTTTTTTAACTAATTAAGGAATTGAAAGAACTGTTTGCACGCATATTATAAAGACCTTACCTTTGAAAGGTAACCTTAATAAAAAAATTAATTTAAGGCAGTGAAAGAGAATATTGTGTTTATCTTTTTAAAAATTCAAGAACTTTTTCATTGTCGGTATTACATGACATGCAAATCTTTTTCCACTTTCCCTGTATATTTTGTGTAAAAAACATATTTTTGCACATGAACAGATTGTGCATGATGAAGAGAACAAAAACAAATCCATTTCGCACTATCGATATTTTCATTTTCCTTGATTCACAAAAGTTTGTTTTCACAAATTTGAGTGAGTCTCAAAATTAATGAGTTTTCTCCGGGTGGATGTTTGTGTCAGAGAATTTCCTTTGGTTCCACTACTTCATTCATTCATGAAACTCACTTTCACGAATCTTGAATGGTTCTCTTTGCTACACATTCATTCTTTCGATAAGACCAAAGCAAAACAACATTCTTCCGGTCCGTTTGGTCCACAAAATTTGTTAACTTAATCGGACCAAGACTCTTTTTCCTTATTACAGAACTACTACACCAATTAATCCGTCTTCTATTTGTAGTTGAAGTTGTAATTGATTCAATTAGTAGTAGTTTTAATTGGTAAAAATTTATTTCATCAATTAAAATGCAGCTCACCTCCTACAAAATCTGATTGAAACTCTTTACTTTTCTATTTTCTCAATCAAGTCCAATAATAAATTTTTGTAGAATCTGTGCTCATTTGCTCCTTAAAATTGTTTTGCAGTATGTTGTGTAATTTCGTAGTATGCACTCTTTCTGTGTAAACTAGCAAACTATACACTCTGCATTCTGCAACTGCAACATACACTTTGCAGTTGCAGACTCATTCTGGCTCAAAAGTAATTAACAAAGAAAACACCATTTACTTTTACTCGGGTTTGTGAACTCAAACTCAAGTCAGGGCCTAGGCTGCTCACAGAATTTTGGTGAATAATTATCGTGTGCTTGCTTACTTGAGCTGCTTCCTTCTCTAGCATCGCGTTAGTTCTGGTTCATCATACGAAAATGGTATTAAATTAACAAATTCTGAGCAGAGGATGAAGATGACTGTCACAGACGACAGACTATGGCATCTCTTCAAGCTCTGAGGAAAGTTGAGCAAGGAAGGGGCGCAAATGATTCATGAATTCAGAATTTCAGTGTGACTGACTATCGCAGTCACAGCACTCTTGTAGGTCTCAGCTGCAAAAGACGTTGAGTTTGTAGGCTCACTCCAGATTTTGACTGGTTCACTCGATTAATAAAATAAGATTTTGCTCAAAATCCGTGTGAGCAGGAGGTCCTTAGCTTTGGTGAGGTCTTTAGCCGTAACGGTAACTGTCCAACTTTGAGAGAAAGTGTCGCAGGCTCGCATGGTGAAGTGGAAAAGGGCTTTGTCCTGAAGATGGTCAATTATATTTTAACGCTTCAGGGTTCACCCAGGCGTTAGGGTTAATTTGTAGATTACTCTTATGTCCTTGTCGTGGAAGTAATTCTCGGGAAGGGTTCAGTACTAAACAATGTATCGCCGCCACCCCACTGTGTTTATTTCTGGTGGACAAGATGCAATTTAAACAAGAACGTGCGTCAAAGCCTTGAGAGTTTGAGTATCACCAATTTTATCTTAATCGATTAGTTGTCTCAAGTCTTCTTTGGAGTGTAGGGCTTTCGTTTTTCGGTTTTCTCATTTTCATTCTCATATTGAGTGAAAGTATATGTAGTCGGAATAAGAGACTTTCTCTCAACTGTTTCTCTCTCATCTCAAGTGTAAGTAAAGTAAAAGACTCGTTCTTATTTCCCTTGGAATGAAGATAGTAGTCGAAGGGAAGTTAGGGAAGTAGAAAAGGAAGGAAGGAGAAGAAAGCGGATGTCGTGTGCCGTGTGACAATGAAGTCTTCGAGCAGAGCTTCTTTCATCTTTTCTCCTTTTTTCAGAGCAAATGTTTTTGTATGTTCGGCTGTGGCACGGGCAAGACGATACACCCAACCCACGAAAAAACAGGTTGAAAACACAAGGGTGTAATCATCATAATCATTATTATCTTCTCCGTCGTCTACAATAACGCTTCCAACCACTCAAAGGAAACAACTCGGTCTAATAAGGATTTAATGAATGATTTTTTATATTGAGTTCTCCAAACTAACTTCTCAACACCCACACACACAAGAAAATTAAAGATAAGGACCACAAAAACTTAACACTTGCTCTAAACAACAAACAAAAAATACGAAATTCTTGTTAAAAGTTTACAAGTTTTGTCAAGGAGGTTCTGTAAGTGTGGTTGGTAATTCTAAAGAAAAAATTGCAGAACTTTTCATTTTCTCGGTTCATTCGGCGACACGCAGTGCAGAGTAAGGTTGTAGAAGATAAAAAAAACTGTCTTATGATTGGATAATTTGAGCAACAATGCATTTATTCTTTCTGCTGTAGGGTGCAATAAACTTTGTTCGGCTATCGTCTAGAATATTCCTTTATCTGTATTTTTGTGATCCCAAGTGAACAATTCAGTGGTATTAACGGTAGGTCTAGATTTCAAATTGGAAATTACCATTTTTGTGTTGTAATGAGTGAGCAGAAGTTATTAAAAGCTTATATGGCTTCTATGCAAATTCAAATCCACTTCAGGGAACATTATTATTGTTCATAATATTAATATTGCATGGTGCAGGACAAATTCAGAGCTTGTATTACGATGCGCATCTGCTGCACGCGCTTGTATGATGTTTTCAATTAAATTGTGCATTTCGGCTCGGGAAGCCAGTTACTTGACAGGAAGTTGCATTTATCTGTGTGGGAGTAGATGGGGAATATGAAAGAAAGAAAGAGATGAAACAGAGCGTAAAAACCGGATGGGATAGGCGGTGGCAGGAGGACCACTTCACTCTACTCTTCTTCCGATTTTCACAGCAAAGACTGGCAAAGAGTTTCGGTCCAAAGCTCAACTGACATCAGCAAATAAAAAAGTTTCGCTTTCATTCATGCAAGGGATGCCAGACTGTTCTTAATTTTATTGACGTGGACTGAATATATCTTCGGTTTCGTGTTCAATCCAAATTCAGTCAGGCTCGATTCCAGTATGAATTTTGAAAACCAAATGTTAGAGCCAGAGTTACATCCATAATTCCGGCCTAGCTCCGCAAATCATGTTAGTCGGGTCATTTAATTGTGAACAATCAACGCAGCCAATATTATAGCTCATTAAATAACAACCCCACTACTCCCAGAGCTGACCACCAATTCGGTAGACATGGGACTGTTCAAAATCCCAGCGGTGAAGGGATGCTGAGGCGAACCCGCGGTACTCCTGATAATCGCGACGTTCAGTAGGCCATTGCACTACTTGACGCATCTAACATCTACATATTAGATAAAAAATTAGTACAAAACTTTTAAAATTTTGCGTATTTCGTACTTGCTTGTAAAGGCGCAAATGTGTTGCAATAGAAGATATTGGTAGTAAGGAGGGACATATCGCGAATTAAAATCTCATGGATAGTCTGATATGAAATTCAACTGTCATCACTATAATTTTGGAAGAGGCTATAGAAATTCAAGTTATCAAATTCAAGTCTATCTTCAAATCTTGGGTTTGAAGATAGTTTGAGTTACTTCTTGCTTCCTGAGTTGTTCCTTCAACTACCATAAGAATTGCTCCCCACCAGAAATTCCAACAGTAAGTTCGAGCTAAACAAACAGGTGCAAGAAATTCCTACAAACTATAGTCTTCTCCAGTTAATCCTGTATTTCACTACTCCACGAAGGCAAACAAGCTTAAAGGCATTATTGATTTCTTAAGATTTTCGTGCCCTCCGAAACATTTGAAGGATGAATATTTCGAAATATGTTCAGTCTAATTTTAGTAGAAATCTACCAAACCAAAATCTTTGATAATGCTTACGTACGGTGGATAAATTTTACTTAAATGAAGTAACATCTTTAGGACTGGTACAGGTACAATACCTTTGCGCAATTACGATATTTACGAATATTCATTTCAAGCGAGCCGAGTCCAAAGTGGCAAAATTTTTGAAACAAATTTTAGTGCTAGCAGGCGGAAGGATACTACGAGAAGTAGGAAAGTAGGATACACAAACAGATTAGGGAAAAGACGACGTTTAATGTAATTGATGCTAGTACTCTCAGAATCCATCAGTCCAGCCAGATGTTTACATTCCATCTTACACTTTTATCAGAACAAACTTATTTAGTGGACCAGTACACTCACAAATATCTGCACCCACTACCTTTTATCGGCCGACTATGGACTGGAAAAGTCATCAAATCGTGTTTTAAATATTTACATTGCGTCACGGGAGAACTAAATACTTTGAAGACTTGATGCTTTTAAAGTAGCCCAAGAAAACAGTTCAAACCTGCAAGCTGCATGCATTATCGCCTTGCATTATCATCCAAATTCTTTTCACGTTAGTCAAACGCTGGTCGCTCTCCAATTCAACAAATCTGTAATTCCGTGAAAGAAATTAGGTTAGGATTTGAAAATTCATTTCATTTCAACAAATTGTGTTAGATGACCGGATGGATGCCTTGACCAAGGTTCCAAATTGACGGGTAGTTTCGCATGAAGTGGAAAAGAGCAGAAAAGCAACAGCTGGTTTATGTATATTTATGAACTAGGAGGATTGAGTCCAAATAAATTGGAAACGTCTACCATTTGCAATTGCATTATTTGGTGGAAGTGGAAAGCAGAAAGTCCACTCCACTCCAGACTCTAGAAGTTCTCCTACTACTGTTTGTGTATATGATTTGGTTCAGAATGTAATTTTGCTTTGGCTTTGAAATGTTGGATTTGTTCATGTTCCAGAGTGAGACACATTTCTCTCTCACTCTCTCTCTCTAATTCTAATCCCCATCTGACTGAATTAAGCCAAAAACTATTATGAAGTGCTCAAGACGTTTTCTCTAGTCAATCAACTGTGAGCTCAGCTCAGCTCAAGTCTCCGTCAGTCTCGTTCATTTATTTATTTTTCTTTCACAGGAATCTCGATGCATAAAGGATACGCTTTCATTCAATTCACGAACCCATTCGATGCTAGAAGTGCTTGTCTTGGAGAAGACGCAAGACTTCTATGGGGCCAAACACTAGGTGAGTTCAGTTCAACTCTCAATTGTTTGATTGAGCACGAATGTTACTTCCATTAGATTTTTTTTGGATTTTTTCCTAAGAGAACAGAAACGTGTAAGTAAAACTAAAACAGAGTAATCGATTGATATTGACACGCTCCCCAAACCCTATTTATACTTTTTTTTTACCCGAATGAAAATCCCCAAGTTGCTACATTCATGATTGTACAAATAAACACTCAAACCTTCTTTGAATTCTAAGCATTTCTTTTCAACCTCTTCATTTTTCCACTCAATATCATCTTCATTCGAGGGGGAATCAAATCTTAACGTTGAATCTAAACTTGTCTCTTGTAATTTAAAAATAATAGTTTGCAGGATTTCTTTTTGAATATTTGAGAAGTATGGAAGAAAAGAGTTTGAGTTTGACTTTTAATTTTGGAAGTCGATCAAGTTAAAATCGCGTTTGGTGCCTGCTGAAATGGAAAGTTCGTTTTCCTTTTGCCTCAAAATAGCATAATGTGCAAGATTCGAAGATTATAGAAGCGTGCGAATTGATCCGGAACAACTCCAAGATCACAAAGCACATTAGGGAGGAGGGAGGAGAGGGCAAAGGGTGTAAATCTACTGAAAGGAACTCTCGGCGCTCCCAATTTTCTCTAATTGATTTTGCATATTATGTACTATAAATCATAACAGTTTTCTCATTAGCGTTCGACTCGAGAGAGGGGAAAGTCGACTTTATTTCATGTAATGTAAAAGCAATTTATTGCCAAACCCAGAACCATTATACTCAACTGGCAATCTTCTCCTTCCATTTATCCCCATCCAACTCCAACCTCAAGTCTTTCTCCATATTGATTATCGTTTCTTTTAATAGAAAAAGATTTGAATAAAAATAAACTTTCACTCATTTAAGTCACTTCAGCCTCCTCCATATCTCACAGTTGAATGGACCGCAATGTCCCTAGTGCATTCATTCAACCGTTGGATTTGAATATATCCGATTGTATTTAAAAAGACATTCCAGTGGCTATTGAATTGAATTGCAACCATTCCAAAATCTTCGTAAAACATGAATTGAGAGAGTTCAGCTGAAAGCTGTGGACTTTCAGTTGTTTCAGTTCAGGGGTCCGTCTCCAAAAACGTTGGAACTAATTTCGACCGCAATGAAAGTCTATTCCAATCTAACCTGGAATAAACCATAATAAGGTTCCCAGAACTTTCATAACTAGATCAAATAAATTGTTGTTATAGGCATAAGGACAACCGCTACTAAAATATAATGTAACTGAGTTTTCGGAAGAAACTAAATATAACAACCCCTGGAGCGATCCAACGGTACCCTTTTGCGATTTCGATCGATCAAGTATTAGCGATAGCGTCGTAAATCGTTGCGTATAAAAAAGAACTTTAGTATACATTAGGGATTAACCTAAGCCATTTGCTCCGTATAAGTATAATAACTCCACTCCAATTCCAACAACCCATCGAGACGAATTCGTTTTTTTTCTTCTTCTTGTGATTGAGCAAAAATACTTTGAGTTCTCCGCCGATTCTGTTGGGTTCTTATGTAAGAGTTAGTTTTGCTTGACTAGGCAAGGGCTCTCCAAGCAAATAATACTCCCAAAACAAAAGTATTCGTATTGCTTTCCCTTTGAGGTCTTTGGAAACCAAAGCGAACTATTGTATTAAAAGTTCTAGTCTTCCTTTTTTGGCTGGAGTAATATCGATATGATTGCACAACAACATTCATTTTCTTCTTTGGATGGATGAATAGGAAGGCAATTCATGTTTGTCTTTGCATTTGGTCTTGGAGCAAATAAATTGGAGCTACTGTTACCAACGATTCTAGTGGGAGCAAGAGAGCTAACTTTTTAGACGAACGCTATGCGATCATTAGGTTGCACGCAATCACAACACAATAATATTTTTTCAGACTTGAGACTTGATAGAGACCAAAAGCAAAAAAGTCCAATGGTAAATGGTAATGGCAATAGCAATCGCTTTTTTAGCTTTCGGAGTTTTCCAACACGGCTTGGTGGATTTGTTCAAACATCAAGAATAGCAGAGGACAGCAACCAAGCACTGTACTATTAATAAAGCACTTTCTCCAAACAGAAACAAAAAGTATTGTAACCTTACACGACATGTGTAGCTTTAGCCATAAAACCAGGTTAGTGTAGTTACTTTGAATACATAATGATAGATTTAGAGTAACGGAAAATATGTTAGTTCAACTGTAAAAACTTATTTTGTGCTCCAATAAATTGGATATAAGTTCTGCAGCCACAAAACGCAGTGAAAGTTATATGGCCGACGTGCGGAGGAGAAAGCAAAGCTCTGTTCGTTCGTGACTGTGACTCACAAAGCCAACTCAACTCAACTTCGCACAAATTGTATTTCTTTTTATCCAAATTTTGAAAAGATTCTACAGGTTAAGGAATATTGGTATGGAAAATCTGATTCTGCTATCGATGTTGCGATTTAGGATGTTAAACTGGGAATTTTAAATTGGATGCATAGGCATGTCCATGGGCTAATATTACATATTTCAATCTATTTGAAAAATTCCATGGCACGCCCCAACTCAGGACTAGTATCACGCTAAAAGGAGAAATTCATCAAAGGAATTTAACGGAAAACGTGTACCGTGTACGTGATAAGGTCCTTACTCTTTTTTTCTGTTCTTGTTCAATCCATAATCTCAACCCCTTCGCCTTCATATCAATCACAAAATACTTACGTAGGCTTCCGTGCAATCGTGCGTGATTTACGCAACTAGAAGGGAATTGGCAAAATCTGCCGATCTTCCTCAAGTCTCAATTTAGCTGTTAGACAGGGGTATCGAAGCATGAACTAACGTATGAAACCATGTAGGACTTGAGCTACTCTCACGTTCATATATTTTTCCCTGAGAAAAATGTGCCTTCTTATATAAGAATTGGGGTCTAGCTGCGCTGCGATTGTAATGAAGAAAATGAGGTTCATGAAAATGAAGTGTCGCAGAGGGAAAGGAAACAAGTCTGGAGAAAATTGTAAAGAGAAAGTTGCAGGCATTTATGTTGAGAAATGGAAAGGGTCTGGAGAAATGGGAATTGTAAAAGCTTGTCCGCATTTAGCGTCAGCGTCAGGCCTAAAATTCAGTTCGACGTTTGAGTTTGTGTAATCACATCAGTCAGACGACCCTCCATTCGATCAATTGACAACTCAACTTCAACTTCTTCTATGAAACTATGCATTGTATTTTACGAAACCTGTCACTAGTTTTTGCTAAACTTTTAGCCACTAGTATACTTCTTTGACGACGTTGACTGTTGAAATTGGGAACGCTTTGCTTTTGAGTTTTGCTGTCTTTACGAGGGTGTGGTGTCGTCTATACTTTGTATTGATTTATATGGTAAAGGAACTAGTGGAATCTAAGGCAGAGTGCACACATTGTGGTCTTTTACTCTTCAGTGTGAGGTTGAAGTTGAGCCCACTTCATCGAATTTTAAGAGGAATAATTTAAGCCTTTCTTCACTTTCACCCTAGGGTCGACCACTTCCTTTGCAAATGTTTCACTACAAGTCTTAGACGAAAGGATTTCTACTATCTTGCCTTATCTCCAGCGACAGTGCTTTGTATCCTAAAGTAATTTGTGTTGTGCTGGGGAGTGCATTTATTTTGATTGAGTTATTTTTTAATGGAATATTTAATCACCTTCCACCCTAGCGTTCACCATAATGTAATCCTCATTTGGCCTAAATTCTCAAATCCGTAAGCCTTTCATCAAAATACTTCTTTAGTTTTTCAAAAAAAAAACAAGACACTTTCATTTAGTTTTAAACCTTGAGTAATTTTATTTACGCATACGCCGTAGATGTAGAGCTTAGATTTTTTGATCGACTTGATTGATTAAACTTGTATGTTTGCCTCCAATCTACGACATGGCGTAGGGTGACCAATTTTCGACACGCGATACATTCCGGTTGAAGTATTGGTTGAAGTGTGTCTGCCAATTTCCCACGTTTGTTTGTTGCTACCCGATCAGGGGGGACCAAAGCATTCCATTATGTACTTTAGCCTCACTTGAGAGTATCGAGTGGAACCTTTTAATTTCCTTTCCCTCTTCGTTACTGGTACCCCGGAAAAGCTTTATTGTCTGTTAATCTATTTTCCCCGGCTCTTTTTTCTTTAGTCTGGCTCTGCAGTTTACTGTTTCCAACCAAATCCCATCAAAATAGCCAACTTAACGTTTTCCACATTTTCGAGTGTTCGGGTATTTCACGTACGTACAGATAGTTCCTCACAGCACAGCCTGGAAAATAGGCAAAAAATGCTTATCTAGAGTACGTCATCCAACTGATCCAAATGCAAGATATAAAAACACAAGTGCCAGCGAGAAAAACTCGGACGGTTTTCGTTTACATTTATAGAATGTCTAGATGATATTTATTTCCAAAATTCTTCATAAATCCTTTGGTTGATTTATTATTATTTCTAGCATTGACTCGAATGAGACATTTTTAGCAATAACGTAGCCAATATTTGTATGTTCTAATTTATGGAGACGGCTGGATTGCAAGAGAAACGGGTTAAAAGTAACATATTATTGCGAAAAGACATGCTTAATAAGTGCTTTTCTTTCGCGATGGCATATTGGATTCGGTTTTCTCATTTGTCCTAAATGCTGTCCCTTTTCTTCGAATATGGGAGTATGTTATGGAACGGAATTCAGCAGTTTGGTCATAAAGGGAAAAAAACCGCACTGACTTTGACTTTTCCAAATAAAACTGCCGACATTGTGTGTACTTTTTTTTACTTCCTTCTCTTTCTTTTGTGTGAGTTTATTTTTAGTTTCCAGACTTTTAAACTTCATCTCTTCTTGGGTTTATCTTTCGAAAGTCGAGTTTTAGTTGAGTTTTTAGTTTTATGGAAAGCTCTAGCCGCTGGCCAAACTCAAAATGAAACTTTATTTTTGCTCTTACGTGCGTACATGCACGACTACAATACTTGAAGGCAAATTTTTATTATAATATGTTATTTTTTATTCTCGAACATTACGCATTGAACGGAAAAGTGAATTGAGATGAGATTCGTCAGGTTTTTACGATTCCTAGATATTTTCTACCACGATTCTGTTTCTTCTCGCAATTTCAATAAAATAAAATGAGCTCGATTTGAAACCACAAAAAAAGTTTTGAGTTTGGTGTTGTTAAACGATGCGAGATGCATTATACATTGTGGTGAACAAAATAGTAACCATATAAAATACCAGTACAACCAACAGTTTACTAAAAAGTGTAGCATTATTACAAATTGTCCAAATGTTATAAAAATAAAACTACAAATGTGTTTCTTGAAATTTCATTATGGGCGACGACATACATATTTCGAACACGTTTTAGGAATGATTCTATTCCAAAAAAAAGCTAAGCTATTTTGGTTATGGCTGTACGATGACTGGAAGGGTTGTTGGATCTTGGGAAATTTACTGACAATGGAGCCATTTGGAGGGGAACTACCCATTCTGTGCTTTCGTCCAACTTGCAAGCACCTCACAATGGAGCAATTAAAAGTTAATTATTGTCCCCAAACTTATAATACAAAAATAGCATTTTACATGGACGGGACCCAGCGTAGTGTTCGTTGAAGGGTTCTTTTGAAATTCGCCAGATTGTATTCATCCAAGTTCCAGCAAAGTTGACAAGACGACAACGATAGGCCAGGGCTTTAGCTAGTTTCTATGTAGTCTTGGTCTAAAGCAATGTTAGTTGAGTTTAGAGCCGGCCCAAGTCTAGTTTTCATGAAAATTGATAAACCATGTTGTGAGAGAAGGATTGCTCATTGAGCCGAATAGTCAAACTCTAACGGCCACATAAAAATTCATGAAGTAATGTTTGTTAAAACCTTTCAAGACGCCCACCCTTCTTCTGCTTCTTCATGAAATACATAAAAGCTGGCTTGAGACCTCTGCGCCCACCAACACTACTGCAAACACATGCACAATAGAAAAATACGAATATGAAACTTCAAAAAACGTGTGCAGAATATTCCAGCGTGGCCTTTCCTTCCGACTTCAGAGTGGTTTGATTAAAAGCACTTCTCAAGTGAAAGTCCTCAGAGAAAGCAAATTGAATTCGAATGAAACGATTGTGACACGTACTGCTCTTGTACCTGAAAAAAATCTCCTAGAGTAAAAAAATCTAAAAGAGAAAAGCTCATTCTCCATTTTAATTCGGTCTAGAATTATTTGGTTCATTGTCCGAATTCCTCCGTTCCGGGGTTCCAACTGAATAATCGGGTCTAAAATGCGAGCTCAAATGAAGAAAAGGTGTGAGGAAAGTACGGGTTCAAAAATTTATAGACTGTTAAGCAAAGCTGAACATGAGGAAACTGAAAGGCGGTTTGGGTTAGGAGAGGGCAGGGGCTAGCCGTACCAGGAGAAAGCACCTTTGCCTGTCATTATAAAATATTAAATTTGGGTTGCGTGTTCTATCTAGAATATTGAAGACCTCGTGGAAACGAATTGAGCCGATTTCCATGTTTCTAATGGAAATCCTATGTCATCAAACTTCATTACTCGGTTTTGGTGAGATGGATTGTTCTAGTATGAGTATGATGAGGAATTTTGGTTTGGCAAGTGTACGTGTGCATTCATTTCCTTCTCACCATTACCTCGGTTGCTGAAGAAAATTGTAAATTCCATTTTCGTTTTTTTTTTGAGGTTCGGATTTCCAGTCCGTTCAGAGTTTTATTTTTCTGTTGTTTGATTGATTACTCGTGCCTGTGAGTTTGAGGCAAACAATCCAGACCGTTAGTTTTGGCTTTTTGGGAATTCGTCGATCAGCTCCTTCAATATTCCGGAATCCCTACCCAATCCGGGTAATAGATTGGGATTTTAGAACTGTGCCAAGCTGACAGGCTTGCTGTTGCGTGCTCCCAATACTGATGCTTTGGCTCCGAAATCCGTACCAGAATTTCGCACTGATATGGATCCCATTCCAAACATCAACCTTTCACCTTCATTTGTGCATGAAAGTTGAGTCGTAATTGCACTAGCTTTTATGTCCCAAGAAATTATATTGGGATCGATTGTCGCAATTTGATGTTTGGCCCTTTGTAGTTGATAACAGGTAGAGTTGAACAGAACTTGAGAACTTTTAAGCTCACAACGTGCAGCCAATTGGAATTCATTTCTCTGGTCTCTGGCTGGAAATAGTTTCATTCTCATTACTGTTTCTAAGTTTCTTTTGCCCAAGTTGCCAAGTTCTGTCCATTTCTGCCTGACTTGGCAAACCGACTGGAGGGAGTAGAAGAACAGAAGAGAACATAAGAGTGTTGAGGGGTTTCAAGTTTTACAAGAAGTTAGTTTAGAGGCTATAAGTCTCTACGACTTTTATGTTGAAATTGGGAAGTCTTTCACAATGAAAAGTGAAAACAGGTGAAAGAAAACACGAAACGGGTCGTATTTAAAGAGAAGCAGAAGAAGGCCGCAGGGAATCGGCACATGCTTAGTTTTAGTCAACAGCAGATATCCGCCGTTACTCTTTCTTCTCTATTTTAGAACGCAATTCTGAAAAAATGCATTGCGTAACCCCTGCAAACTGCCTGTGATTTTGTGAATATGTAGTTAAAACAAAAGCGCTCCGTCATATTTTGCGAAGTCTAACGAAATTACTATTGTGATATTAGACGTTGACAGGCATTGGCATTCAAAAGATGTAGCAGTCAAACTTTTAATTAAACGTCATTTGCTCCTTCCGGACAACAGATTGTCAAAAAATATGCCGCATGCCATACGCTGGAACCAGATTTCAAATACACAGAATTGAATGCCTGCTCAAAAAATTAACCC
>JAQGCM010001219.1:0-16603 GCA_034699705.1 Hymenaphorura dentifera | reverse complement strand
TTCAGTTCATTCAGAACCAACAATGCATCTCAAAATCCCTTCCCTGAATTATTCTGTTGATCTGCTAAACCATTTCCTGCCTGCCTGCCACGCATTCCTAAATTCCTATCCCAATAATGAGAACGACAATAATTATTTTGCTTTATTGACTCTGTCACTCATCCTTGTTCCTTGCAACGACAAGGTTAAAATGATATCTTGCTGCTCTGCTCTCTTATGACTTTGACAGGCTTCCATTCCATCGGTATGCATCTCAGGAATGGGTTGACCCTGGAAAGTTGTACATGCAGGCAGGCATGTAGCATGTAGCCACAGCCACAACAATGTGAAATTTTTATGCTATTAACTTTAAGTGTCATAAACTTGAGCCAAAGTCATCACACTGCATTGCATGCAGGCATTTTCAAGTATGCTTTATATTCGTCATCACATCACATTACATCTGCAAAGTGCAAAGCAAACCACAACTTACAAGTTTTGAGGTAGGACTTCCAAGTAGAAATGGACTCGGCAGTAAAGTGTGAGCGTCCTACTCTCCTGTGTCTGTGTGTCAAAAAACAAAGAAAAAACAATGTATTAGAAATTAGAATAAAATTAATAATCCGTTCGTACGTCGTCTACATACGCTCGTGCATTTGCATTTGCAAACCATAAATTACAACAATCGGTCTCACTAAAACTGGCGTCATACGTACCAGGGAAAACTTATTGCGTAATGGAGGACTACGTTGTTCTAGTCTAGTGTACTAGATGAGTTTGTACGTATTGCAGCAAGTGCACTACAATTTCTCAAATAACATTGGGTAGTTCTCATTTTCAATTCCTTGAAGGAATGCTGCAAACGCGCCCGTAGAACACAGATGTTAATGACGAAAATGATGATGATGAGTCTTCCAGAACTCGTTAAGATTTTTTTTCCACAGAACCCCTTCCAGCATCCCGGCCGGTCCATGTCATTACATAACATAAAAATCACTTTACTTTCCTTCGGAATTATGAACCAAAAACAAAACCAGCATTCCGACACCAACAAAACTTCATTTTCATTTTAACCTTCTTTTTACTCTCGAATGGAATTTCTACTTATATTATTTCATCTCATTAGCACAGGAGCCACAATTGTAGATAGAAAAAAGCCTTTCGGCGTCCACGTCCCAACTTTAACCCTCTCATCATTTGGAATCTAAATTAATTCCTCCTCGCATGCTATGGGAATCTCTGTACAATTTAAAACAAATCCTCGGGAGGATCAAGAATTTAAAAATGAGAAATCGGGTAAAATTAAACATTGGATTGGAATGGAAGCACCTCAGAAAATACTATCCTCCGGTCTTTTCATTCTACAAAAGAGGCGGACGGACGGATGGACGTACCTAGTAAAAAAGATTTGAAGAGAAGAATAGATGCTCGTAAAAATTTCAAAAGAAAAAGCCAAAGTGCTACCGGAATTGAGAAAACAGTTGCCGGCAGCAATTCATTTTTTGCCACTTCTACTTCTCATCTACCTTGCCTAACTCTTATAGCATATACAACAACAATCCACAAGCTTGAAGCTCTTTGAATTCCCATCCAAGATCCAAGCATCCTTCTCCTGAACAACAATGCTCGGAGCAAAACAGTTTGATCCAATCGAGCCCATCCGTTTCAATGCAACAATACTTCTACTCTAAGCAAGCTAGGATGGCCAAGCCGAGGAATTATATTTCATTACATTACACATTACATTCACATTACATCACCTCCTAATAGAACTTGTACTTGGACTTGTACTTGTTACACACAGACAGGTGAGCAGCCCATGAATTCACGACATGATCGAGCGAGTGAATTAAAGTGAAGAAAAATTCTAATGAAAATCAATCGTCTCTCGTGTCGTTCATCATCTGAGGCTATCGCATCGGGGCTAGCTATCCAAGTTGGATTTTATAATTCTGTGCCTGTCGAGTATAATAGCTTATAGCTAAAAGATTTTAAAAGTTGGCATTGGCCAATTTGGTGGTGGCGTGCGTAGGAAGAAGAAGGATGAGTGAAGATAGAAAACCAGCACACCTGAGAGTTCATAACAAAATAAAATACAACAATCCACAATGGATAACCCCTTCCTCTCACATCCTTCCAATATATCCTCGAGGAGAAATTCCATTCTAATGGCGCACTAGTCCCCTGTCAGTCCCATCAAGGCTCTTTTTTTCTCAACTTTTATGTATGCATTCATGCTCGTGCTACGTTATTCTATACTGCATTGCAATGCAATATATGCAATTCTTCGATTTCATATTAGAAACTGTATCACTCAAATGTCATTGCTTGAATTTCAAACTGGTTAGTGGCAGAATTAAAATTTTATAGCTTGCTCGGAATTAATGAGCTTTAGATATGTCTAAATTCTCAGAAATTTGATGTTGGAGTTTGACGACATTGAAAGTATTTTAGCTATCCCTCAATTCAATGACACGGACTTTCACCGACTTTCTCCTACTGCTTCCAGCATAGAATTTTCTCTAGACTTGTGAGGAATTGGTTTTTTCAACAATTCATGCTCTTCTAGGCTCAAATCTTTCATTCATGTCAAAGTACTTGTGCATATGTGATTATGTTGGGTTTGGAAGAACCTTTAAAACGTGTTCAACAATCAAAGAGCTCAACTATCCGTTCCACATGTGTCAACCACTTGTGAATTCGAGCTTTGCCCAACTATTTTTAGCCGCAGTACAAGTCCGAATTCCTGAGAACGGGCCAATCGTGAAATTGAATTGGAAAGCAACCCTTAAGGTCCCGCCATAGTCCAATCGTACGATTTCACCCTTCAATTCCTTGCAAACAAAAGCAGAGGAAGAAAGACGAATTCCATCCTTCCTACCATCCATTTCCTCAGCCTCCTGTGCACACAACATACAATACTCTGTCAACTGTGTCAACATTGAATTGAAAGGTGCAATGGTGCAAACTCCGAAAAATGAGTCGAGCAACACTAATATCGTTAAGGATTCATGTTAGAGACAGACTTTTCCGAATACCTAACCTGACTCCAGCTCAACCGAAACAAATTTTCAGACGGTAAATTTGCAATTGTTTTTTTTTCAAATCCGGAGCAAGCAAGACGGGGTTTGAGTACCCTGGAGGAGAAGGACTTCCGAAACACTTGTCTGTTTAGGGAACTAGAGGAGAACGAAGGGGAAGGTATGCCGAGGCAGGAAAAGCATTCAAACAAAAATCCAAAAGAGTCTATTCATCATCCGGTCCACCCCGTCCGAAATACCGTAACGCCAAGGCAAAAGGGAAGAGAAGGAAGGTCGAAGGTAGTTGTGGGGATGATTGAAAGAGTGAACCTTGTCTCAAATTACTAAATTCCTTAGCTCCTTTTCGGGTTCACCTCACGCGAAATTAGTCAGAGAATTTCCGCTCGAGGATTTTTTTTAAGTGTTCACCTGAGCAGTATCGGCAAAATATATTAGCTCACCTGAGCCCAACTCCCTCACCTTGAATCCTTTACCCTTTCCCGAACCTCACAGTCATAATCACAACCATGTGATAATCTAAACTATGTAAAAGTTTGCTCAAACCAAACATATTTTACACCGACATTCCTTTTCATTATTGCCAGTATTTTTTTTATCGTTTTTGTTCACACAATGCATGTTTAACTGGAAGCATGAACAGGAGAGCACTCAGAGCACTGCAATGTGCACCAGACCAAACATTATGAGAACCGTACCGGACATACCAGCCACTCTAACGTGTGGTGTGACTGCCATGGGAAAACATTTAATTTATTTTACATTGCATAATTACATTGTAAGGGATTTAAAATTCCACGTTTATAAAATCTGAGACAGAATCGTTCAACGTCACTTTTTAACACTTTTCGCTAGGAGCGCAAATATTTTTCATGGTAATTTCAACACGCACGATGATTTTATTGCATTGCACTAATTTAAATAAAAATCGAGGAAATATATTATCGCCGGATGAAGGGTTGAGTCATTCCAACATTCCTCAACTCCTTTCCACCTCGTACAACGAATAAAGGGATTGCGAAATTAACTTGGAAAATTCTCATTAGCATTGCAAATCTTAACTTGAGCCGGAGTCGTTGTTGTGCAACAACATCAGAATGAATTTATGAACGAGCTTGTTTTGCTGGAAGCGCAACACAATACACAATGCTAACGCACAATTGATTCAAAAATAAAAACAGGTAGACCAGACCAGAGTTACTGTACTGACTGACTGAGTCTTGCTTGGAGCCAAACAACTTTTCTCATTCACATCTGTGCATAAAAAGATCGCGATTTAATCTAGTCAAGTACATAAAACCTCATGCCTAAAACTCTGCAAGAATTTTGCACAACAAAATTTGATATATTAGCTCATTGCGCTCAGATTTTCAAGGGTTTTATTGTCGAATGAAAGGACAGACAGGGGCTGAACAGCAAGCGGCAGGGTCACTACTCAAAATTCCAAACATTTGTTTATCCTTATATCCTTGGAATTACCAAATTCTAGTATGTTCAATTTGCGTTGCAAATTTCAAAAAATACTTTGTAATTGTACCCAAAGTGTCTGCCAAAGATATTTATAGTCCAATCAATTGAACTTTATGCAACAAGAAGGATCAACTCTAGGGCAGCACAGCACATTTCACATCTTTGACAGATTGTTTTTTAATACAGATTCTTCTCGCTCTGGAGTCTGGATGCGTACAAGAATGTTCCATTGCAAAATCTTAACAGACACATTCTATCAAGCTCATGTATGCTGCACATTAGTAGTTCTAAATTTAAAAAAAGTCATATAGAATGAGATAATGAGAATGAAGATTCTCTGTAGTGCCAGTGGAATGATGATGCATTCTAGAATAGAGAAGAAAAAATTCAACCAGGCATCTGCACGGGGGATGTTCAAATAAATTGTGAACCTAACAAAGATCACCACTGGAGGCTGGAAGGAGATGAAAGTCCCATTAAAATTCGTTCTCTCTCTACATCTCTACGAACATAGTACATACAAACTCTTCCACAACAATGTTCGAGTATACTTCTACCAAAAAGTACTGGCCAGGCCAACTGAAGAAAAAAAACTGGTTAAAAAAACAGTCATAGCAAAGCAAAGCAGTTTAACTCTTCTACTCCTTCGCTGCAGCCTTTTCAAAGAATGTGTCTCGCTGAGAAAATTACTATGCATGAATCTAAAGAGACTTTCATCTCATCTCATCCCTATACTTAGGTACTTAAGTCAGTCCCAACGCATCTTTCCACTTTTTAAATCTAAAATCTCAACCTACGAAAGAAAGAGTGAAAAAAACTCTCATTTTTCATCCATTTAGTACGGTTATTTGTGAAAGGAGAACCAACTCCAGCATCCAGCTTTCCAGCTCATCACAGATTTTTTGTAATCATAATTCCACAACAATTCACAATTGCTGTTCATTCGCTTACAACAGACTTCATGATTTTTTTGTTTAGATTAGAATGCATTTTTTCCCTTGGCACTACCGCTCAAAAACCTCAACATGACAAGACACGACTTGACAGAAAAAAAAGATTAGATCATCTGGAACTGATCTGATCTGGAGTAATTTTTTTGTGCTGAATTATGCTAAGGTATTTCCCCGACACATGTTGTTCCTGTGATTTTGATTGTTTCGTTTCAGCCAGAAAAACAACTCAAAACCTCCTGACATTTATTTGGGAAATACTTTATTCAAGATTTGTATAAGATCAAGATCCAAGGATGGAATGAACATATGTGGCACTGGCAGTGGCAGGACCAAAAGACCAAAAGTTTAGAGTTACGACGACGGGTAGAAAGGTCGCTTAGTAAATTGTAATTCCAGGGGGTCTTATTCGTAAATCTTGGTGCATCTCAAATTTTTATTTACAACGTGAGCGTGTGTACAATCGCTCTGGGCAGAGATGGACAATGAAAGACCATTTTGGAGGTATTCGCTGGGCCTTCTTTGGCCATTTGGCCCACTTGGTCATGGCAGGGTGTCTGTACAATAATCTCCCTGCGTGCGTACTACACATGTTGGTGGGGGTGCAAAGGAAGGAAAGGGAAGGAAGAAGAAGAAAAAAGGAAGGAAACACAACAAACAACTGAAAAGAATTTCTCAAAAAATTCTACTTTGAAAATAAATGGAGACTTGAAGTGAAGTTTTGAAGGAACGAAAGGGTCGATTACGACTACGACTGTTACCAGGTGCTGTGCGCTGAGAAAAAAAATAGGCGGTTAGAAAATACTTTTACTTCGGGGGCACGTCACGTCCTTCGAAAAAATTTCACTTGAGCAGTGCAGAGCAGTAAGTATTTAGTACACTTTACGCTCAGCAAAAAAAATATTACGGGTCTGGTTCAGTTCAAAAAGGGAAGATGATGGGATGCTGCTGCGCCATAAAAATGATACAAGTTGCACGCGAGCAAAGAAAATGAGATCTGTTCTGTGATGCTCTGGAATGTTAGTTAGTCAAAGTATTCCTAGAAAAGCCCCACTCAACTCAGTCAGTCCCAACTTCAATTTTGGTTATTGCAATTGCAATACAATTTAAAAAATGACAATAAAATAGAGGGAAGTGTCAGGATCATGTCAGTGAGGGAGGAAATCGTGGTGTATTTATCTTCCAAACCAAAATTATGGGGTCCTATGCTTCTCTGCTGCTCTGTGAGCACAAAAGCCATACTTGGCCTAGCAAAGAGCTCATAACACTTTCCACGATTTACAATAACACAAATGAAATGAAGCAAAGGCAGATTTCAATTCATTGGTCTCGCATTCCTTCGTTTGCACAATGAAGAAAAGCACAAAGCACTTTTCGGTCCACAACAATGCGGATGTGGAAGAAAAGTCTGTTTTTTTAAATAGGAAAAATAGAATTTCCAATTCCACGGATCTCTCTAATCCTCAATTGAATTCATGGCATGGAATCTAGATCTGGAGGATCTGGCATTGGAGTTGGAATTTCAGCCGTATCCTCCAATCCAATTCAGTTCTCAATGTCCTCAGATGCCGTAATTTATGTAATCCGGCAATGACAATCTGAACCAATTCAATCTGAATCAAAATTCTCGTCCTGAGCCGTGACTGTATTGATGAGAACGACCGCAAATGCTACCGTCATGAATTCCAACAAGAAGGTGACATTTCGTGTTCAGCACATTTGGCTATCGGAATGTGGTCGCCATTAATTAAGGTTCGTTTGCTTTTTAGAGACGTCCAAATGGTCAACGACGTTTTCTTTTTAACCCAAACGTTAAAAGTACCTTGGGGAACGTGATTTCTAGTACTTTGCTCAGGTATTCCAGTACCTCATTGTTATCAAGTGAGTGAGTACTTAATTGCACAATAATTGCACTCTGCGTCGACATGAAGGTCAAAGGTCCTTGTAGGACCGGACCGGATGTTAGATCTTAAACTTAAACGTAACCTTAGGTAGGTAGATTGAAGGTAAACTTACATTACTGATGGAACCAAGGGTAGACTTCCACTCCTTGGGGAAATATTTGGACACCTTGGCCGATCCGTCGACGAATACCCAGTCGGACCCTATTTGGCCAAAAAAAATAACACAAAGGTGCAATTTAAAACTCATAAGTATTAAGGAGACGAAGGAAAAGGTTAACTCTCTGCCAACGTGCATACTGATACTCTCCTTCCTGGCCAAACCCGGAATTCCTAACTAATACCAATACTAGAAAAACTGAAAAATTACATTTACGTATTCAAGTAAGTGCTGTGGGGAGTGGATCATTCATGGTTCAAACGCTCAAAGAAGATTGTTTCAAGGTGACTGGTTTCGGTTGCGTTAACTTTTTTGCCTTTTGTCGTTACATCACATTTTCACATTCCAATTGACTGCATTGCATTGTTGCAGCAGTCATTTGGACACGTTCGTTCAAACTTCGTATATACGTTTTTAATATGGAAACCGCAAATTTAAATTCCTAGTTGGACAAGTCATCCTCATTAAAAAGTCACACATGCTTAGAAGTCCATCGCAATCGCCGAACAACTGGCTGAGGCAACTGGTCTCAAGTCTCAAGTTACTTATCTAAATCCCTTTCAGGGGGTTAGGATACGACGATAAAGTTGACTTCAATTTTTTTTGTCAAAATTTTACATACCAGTTTGGGCGGCGAGTCCAAAAATGTGTGGCTGGACCACTCCGCGTGCCACCAACTCTCCTTCGACTCGATTCCAAATTGCACTGCATGTCGTCGTCTTCCCCTGTAAATTAACAATTCACACCTTGGCAATTAATGACTGTCCTTCTCTTCCCATCCTTCCTAATTGCTCACTAATTTACAAAACACTTCCCAACCTCTTCTTTTGAATGCATAATCTAACTATTAAATCATCCTTGCATTCCACAACAATTGCGATTTAAAATTATGCATGCTGCCATGCTTTGCTTACATTCACACTTTTACGACCTCTGGCACCCCGCTAATATCGACTACCAAAAACGCTGCTGCCAATCGCTGCTCCACGTTCGCAGCAAGGCAAAGGCCTTATGGTAATTAGTAATTAGGTTGGGCGATTATGAATATCAAAAGTCTGTTAAAACTAAAGACGAAATGCCGGCCGAAACCCTTGCGTCATTCATTATGTGTTACCAAATAATTAAAATTCTGGTGTGGCAACCAGCCTCAGCCGCCGAATCAATTTGATAGAAGCATGCCATGCCAGGTAGCCATTAATAATTTGCAATGGAATTTGTAATTATCCCGCAGTCGATATTTATGCGGAATTTCAAACTATTCAAACTTCAGTTCAGGTTTGTTCATTCAATCGTGGCAAGCCTAGCCAAATTTTAGATACATCTCGAGATTGCAAGATTTCTATTGCGAAATACAACGTTTTACGTTAGCACTCTCTGACTTGGGACTTGGGAGAAAGCCATGCCTGTGGCAAAGAAAGGTCCTTAGACTAAATGAATAGCAATCCAAACTTAACTTTCTAATCTTGAGCCTGGCACTGCAGTTGCTTTCACCGGACCAAAATCTGTTTGCGTTTTTTTTTTATCAAACTCACTTTCAGCTTTGCGATTACAGTATTAGTGAGCACTTGATCAATTTCGATACTTGATTAAAAACATAAAAACTCCGGCGATGTCAGACGACATGTTTGCTTACCTCAACAGCAGAAATGTGAATTGCTTCTCCTGTGAGTAACTCTACCGTCACATTCGCACTAAATCCGTCAACAATCCCGCTTCGCATAATGACCCGATCTCCCCATTATTCAACCCTGCAAATTAGAATTATTCTCAAATTAGTTCTTAAATTCATCTTATACCACATGCTGTACGATTAAATCCAAAAATATTAAACTAACATAATAAATTCTCTGTGTGTTTTATAAGTCCAACACAACAACAACTCTCCAAGCTACATGTCTAAAAAAGGCAAGGACTTTCAATTTCTTAGAAGATAACTTAACAGAGCACTGCTTGGAGTCACACAGACTGTTTGGCTGACTGGTAAACAATTTCATGGCCACACTTTTTTTTACACTAAAAGCCAAAGACAAATGAATCTGCGAAGCCTTCTTCTAATACATACACAACTCAACTCACACCACGCTACAATTCTTTTTTTGTTGCAGATTCACATTCTTTCGTCTACTTTGCAATGCATGGATCCTCGGATTGTACATCTGCAGTCTGCACATTCCATTCCTTAACCACAGACAGACTCACATTAACATTTAGTTATAGTTACCGCATTTTGACACGACAACAATGTAGCTAGTATAGTGTAGATAATCCAAAGAATGAAACGAAGGTGGTAATGGTTTGGTAAGTAAAGTCTGGTTAGGACTCACGTACTTTGTAGCCAAAGTTATACATACAACTACCGCGTATAAGGGAATGGAATTTTTTCCGTCCCACCTCTCATCAAAATAAAATGAATAATGAATGAGGAGCAAATTATGTTTGGACGCATTATTTGCATACTTGTAACAATTCCAACCAATATTTAATTTAATGGATCCAAAATAGTAAGCAAACCGTCACTCACATTCCACTCAACACTGCCTAAGATACACAGGCACTTCTCATGTTTCAAGGCATTTCCATACATAATAGCAACTAGCACTACTAAAAAAGGGGTAACTAAAATGCCAAAACATTCCAAACAATTGCAATTGTATTTAATAACATGCCTAAAGGAAAGCATTCCGCTCAGTTCATGTTCACATTCCGGTAAGCAAAGTGCATGAGTACCGGTAGGACGCAAACGGACGGTAGAGCACATTTCTGAAACGAATGCCTGCCCAGTGTAATTATTCAGACGTCTTGTCTTGACGAGTACTTGAAATTAATTACACAGCTTGACGGACGCTGGAGGAATGTGTGATGATGTGTGTTAGTTTTTGTAAATTCGAATTAAATAATGCGTAAGCTCAATCAAAATTAAATTAAAATCGTGTAGTGGGGCTGACCGCTAACAATGAATAATTTGTTAAGACTAGGAAATGAATTTCAATTTTCTCACTTTCCAAATTGTACCACACACAATATTTCCCATCCCACAGAATGAGTGCTCGAACCAACAGTGGAAACAAAAAAATCAAAGCATAAAAGCCAGAGGAAGGTGGCATAATAATTACAAAAACTTTTGTTGATAAATTGGCAAAATTTGCATAAATTCCTGGCGCAAAGATTTACATTATACACCCCAGATATAATCTAATTAGCATTTAGCCGTTTAATTGGAAGGGCGGATTTGTGTCTCGCATTTTGTGAAAAATTAGCAATAATAATTATTGCTTTTCAACAAGTCTCACGAAGCTTCCAGGTCATCATCGCTGCAAGGAGCTTTCGTTTGCTTTATCGTCGCAGGTCAAAAAGAGTTGTTGCACTTTTAAGTTTTTTCTATCTTCCTGTCACTGGCCGATAAATCCAAATTACATAGTCGTTCTTTGGGTAAATAGAGTTTAATATAAAAATGTAATCGGGCTACTACTTAAAAGAATGGAATGCCTAATGTACACAAAAATTTCGAGTTCATGCATGCATGCATTGTTTAGGTCTGACTCTGACTCCACGTACTAGTCATCCCTTCCTACTTGTGATAAAAAAACGTATTTATCAGCAAAGAGTAAACAAGTCCAGTATTTTATAAATACTTCTGACATTCTGACGAATTTAAACCGGGTTCCGCTCAGGCTCAACTTATCTGACTGGATTTGTAAATCTAGTATCTAGCCCCGTCATGCAGGCTCGAATCATAATTTGAATTTCCTCGTTCGTGAGTCAATTGTCGAATCAAGTGTGCTTGCATTTGTCAGAATCACTGCCGAAGCCGGTGACAAAGCACTGATACCCCTATTCAGAGTAGTCATTCCCTTTTGATTAATTAGTGCACAAAACTTCCCAATGTTTTATTAAAGGCAATTACAGCCAATCTAGTAAAGAGAGCCAAAGCCAGGCCTAGCGGATGTGAACCACTAGAATGATCACCCCTCAATATCACAAAATCCCTTTGATGTTTGATCAGTCTTGCCAAACGAAAAAACGAATTCAAATACAATGAATAAAAAAACTTGCGGTTTTGTTCTGTTGTGCATGTCGAAACTTTGGCCTTCGAATTCTTTCCCGTGTCTGACCGGACTGGAAACCGAAATTTACTCATTCATACTTCAAATATTTCCAGAAAGCTGATCTAGTTCATTTGCAATTAAAGCAATTTCACATCAAACACAATGCACGCATTGGAATGCAAGACAAAGCAGGCCGCACATTCCGCATTCCACAAACTTTCACCTCGTGCTCCTGCTAACACTCACAACAATGACTGACTGACGCTTGCGGTGCGATATGTTACAACAATCACGTACGAACAGTGGAGTAAGCGCCGGAAATGAAATACAAAAACCAATCCAATTGCAATGCAATTAGTAT
The DNA here is from genome assembly GCA_034699705.1 of Hymenaphorura dentifera. NCBI lineage: Eukaryota > Metazoa > Arthropoda > Collembola > Poduromorpha > Onychiuridae > Hymenaphorura > Hymenaphorura dentifera. The sequence goes on along the minus strand of JAQGCM010001219.1, from coordinate 4,698 downwards.
TCTTCTCGACAATACATGATTTTGAGAGCAAAGCACAGCACGAACGTATTTGTACTGGCTACTGGCTCAAGGGACTTGAGAAAACTAATATTTTAATTATCGCTTAATTAAATTCTGTCTTCTGTCGTCAAAAAAACTTCTCACTTCACTTTCCCTTGCTCGCAAATCAATCGCAAACACAAAGTAGACTCGGGTAGAGAGGGCACACGTGGTGCAAAGAAAGGTGTGCCTGAGTTGCTTAAAAAATTTTGATCGTTGTTTGACAATAATTCAATTCAACAAATCCAAGATTTGGTATATGAAAAACAAAACTTATAGAGTCGTTGGACGCTTAGTGTTAGTAGTAGTAGTGGTATTCCAAAAATGTAGTGTAATTGTACGTGTTTGTGCAGTGCTACTATACTATACTAACTACTACCTGTATTTTACACGTTGATTCACTTGGTCACCTCATTGCAAATTGAATGCATTTTATTACTTGTTTTGTTTGCACGGTTGGTTGGTTGAAGCAGATTATCTTACCAGGACACTTTCTGCACTCTGCAGACTCTGCTCTGCTCTGTTCTCTGCTCGCGTATCGCGTAATATTTTTTTTTTGCAAATGAGAATCACGATACGATAAGTTCTCCTCTCTCAGAAGTGTATTGTATGTATGTAATTTTCAAATAAATGTGACCATTTGCTCAGGAATCCTGCTGTACCTGTATTCTATCCTATCCCTCTATAACTTGTACCTGATTCTCTTCTTCAACTTCGACTTCAACAATCAACACCAACAACATTTTTACAACTAAACATTTCTCAATATCATCTGAGATGCCGAAGTTTTGCCAAAAAGACATACATGCACACTTGAACAACAAACTCAAACTCAATTCTACCGCATGCATTCGCATTATTGGCCCACCAAATTCCTTCATTGTGAATTGCATTTGCAATTCGCTGATAGAAAAACAAGAGAGCAAGTGAGAGACTCATTTACTTACAATGAGGATAAGCGTGTGATGTTGATGTAGTTTGCCAAATTGCAATTCCACTACTTAATACTCCTTTTGAATCCTTCCTTTGAATTTTGGGTTCTTTTTTAAGAATTATTATTCGAAATTTTTTATAACAATGCTGCTGCTGCACACGCACACTGATAAATTCTTCCAAGAATGCATTCCAATTCCACTACTGCACAACAAGACAATACACCTTAGCTTGCCCTCGCCATCGCCAATTCATAATTCACTCACTCAGCTTACTTAAACACTTTAAAACTTCAAACTGCACGTATTTTCTTTGAATAGGCAAAATCGTGCGGACGAATAACTGAATCCTCAAAATATTCAAATTGTGCTAGAATCATAATTTTTTTCTCATTTTGCAGGGTTCACCTTTGCAACTAAGAAATTTGAACTTGACTACTTGACTCTGCAAGCTGAATTAATATCGCCAAACTTCACAGCTAAGCCAAGCCAACAATGATCGCGCGCATTCAACAACTTCACTGCTGCACCAACAGAATTTCAATTTTTAATTTCAGCAACGATTAGTGGTGAGAAAATTCCTTAGGAATTTTGTTCAGATTAATGACGACTTGTGTCGTGTGTTTGCCCACGCAATCCTTGCTCAGGAATGGAATGGGTTTAGTTGATTGTTGGAAAGACAACAAATTTTTTGGGGCCATAGGAGGACATATCATATAGACGCAAGAGGAGGAAAATATAGTAAAGTATGTGCTAACACTACAGCAACTCTGTTTCACTGTAGATTTTGGTTTGGTACATTTGGTTGGTCTTTGGTAGTCGTCGTAGTGGTACCTTCATCATCCACTTCCACCAAACCAAAAAAAAACTTATGGCCAACACCAAGCCTTTTACAACTCGTTGGCTGCAACAACTCCGGTGGAATTTAGTTTGCCTCCGGCGAAATCGTCCACATCAAACATTTTAGTTGAGAGATACGATTTTGTTCACTTGGTAAACTTCGTCTGCATCAAAATCCTTAAAGGTTTTGCCCGTGGAGGACCGGCTTTGGTCTTCTTTTAAAAACTTCTTGTTGCTGCTCCTGCTGTTGTGGGCAATGTCTTCAGTCAGCAACATTATTTGTTGGGCATTCTGTTGCCCCCCAAACCAGGACTTCTTCAAGAAGTCGCTGTCGAAACTACCCACTGTTTCCCCCCTTACGTACATACTTCTGCTTCACTTCCCTCCAAAGGGACTATGTATGCACTGTTGTACACAGACATTTTTTTGTAAATTTTTTCTTAGGCTTTTGGGCATACTTTCTTAACATTTGTTGGCCGTGGTGTATGTACGCTGATCAGAATTTGACCGCCGGCCGGTGGCCCACACCCACTAAGACATCTTCTCAAGATTGTTCAAATTGGAAAAGATATCCGCTGATGCTCCAACCAATGCACTGAGCGCCAACAATCAGCTTCAACGTCTCAACCGAAGCGTCCTTGCCATTGCCATTGCCATTGACTGCCACGCCAGCCAGATGTGGAACATTCTTACCGGTACGAATTCACGGCATGGATTCTTGACGAAAATGATGGCTCAGATTGAATTCTTGGGCTGCAAAAAATCGGTCCATGGTTTTATTGAGAAATTCGTAAATTTTGAAAATTATTAGCTGTAATAAGACGAAATTAAACTTTAAGATGATATTCCAACGATGCAATAATAATCATTACCGAAAATATGGGCAAGAAAGAAAAGAAAAGCAGAAAATTAGATTTTTGATTCAGTAAGTTTCTGGCTGAAGTTATCCGTGAATTGCAGCGTACACAATGCATGAGTTGAAGTTGAAGCAAGCTCGAAGCTCACGTCAGTAAGAAAGTTTTGAAAGTCTCAAAACTTCAACACCCTTTCATTCGACTAAAAACTACGATACGATATGTACCCGATGTACCCGAACCCGCATCTTCTCCTACAACATTCTCCTGTATGTATGTGGTACTTTCAAACATTTTATTTTACAAAGTCATCCCCTTCCAGCAATGAATTCATGGGCAACAACAATAATAAGAAAAAAAACGAGAGAGACCAAAAACCCGAAGAAGGCAGCAACCAGGAGAAGATGAAGAACGCATCTGATTTATTTTTTTCAGTTGTTAAATCCTACGTAGTATGTATGATGTTCTTATGGATGGATGGATCCAACCGTCACTCCATTCATTCTGACATAACATAAGCCCAAGATTTTTTTTATTTAAGATCTTCTTGTCTTATCTTTCAAAACAAAAAAACACATAACATTTTTTAAGAATTTTTGTATGGACTGCAACAACAGTACAGCACAGGTGGACAGGTGTTGTCAATCTGCTAAGGATAACGAAAACGAAAGAGTTGACAAAAATAAATGCGTCCAGACAGCCAGTACTCTTGTAAGTAAACTCAAGTAAGCTCAACTTGAAATTTGAGAAGTAAGCTCCAGTCACGTACGTAACGTACATATTCGCAGACAACAGCAAAAATTCTTTGCATATTTCTTACGCAACCTCAACGTGAAGAAAAAATGCAGAATGAAGCTACGTGCATGCATTGTGAATTTTAATAGTTTGCAAATCATATCTCTTGAATCTTGGAGTTTGCAGATTGAATTGAAACAAGAAACATGCAATGGTATGACAAGGACAAAGCTGAATTTGCGTTTTGAATTGAAATTGAATATATCATGCAGAATGCAGACATACTATCGACCGCTGTATTGGACTATTCGTTACGTTACGTTACGTTAGGATCGGATGATAGAGGCTGAGCTATAGAATGTTTTGGAAAGATAATAATACAAGAAGATAATTTGAGTTAGATTAGAAAGAAAGGGTTGGTTTTTGGGGTTGAGCCTAACTACAATGTAATATGTTGTTGTAATACGCAATGCATGTAGAAGTACATGAGGATTTTTTGGATTGGGATTGGAATGGATCGAAATGATGAGATGAGGTGGAATGCGAATGATTGTTTCGTTTCTTTGGGGAAGAATTTTTTTTCAACCCTTTACCCTCAACCAAATTTAAAGTTGAATCTCCCCTGAATCCATGCTTGGTATACTCTAGGATACAGTAACTTGACTACAGGGTAGTGTTCAGTATTAAAAAAGGATGAAAGGACTTGACATTAAATTTACAAGGTAGAGATTCTCATTAATTCAATGTAACAGCAACAATGCAAGTCAAAGGGAAAAGTATTTCATTATTGCTCAGGTGGTAGGAGTCTCCTTCAATTTGACTGACTCTTCAGGTGTGCATATCTCGAGGGATCTGATGCGCGCCTCGATGCTTGGCAGGTATACACTGCGCTCTGGTGCAACATTGGGATGCGATCGGGATGATACAATCTCTTAAAATTCCTCCAGGCCATTCTCAATTTCTCAAATTACAATAATCACGGCAACCAATCTGTTCGCAGTATCGCAGTGATCTGTTCCAGTCTTTAATCGAAAATTTAGGCAAAATATTGCTCAACGCTTTGAGATGAAATTGGATATTGGTTGCAATTTGCAATTTTGGGGCTTGGTTTCAAGAAATGATTCCATGTACTTCAATACATTTACTACTGACTGACATAATACTGACGTCACTACATTCGGTCAAAAATGCGATATTGGGCATGAATTTTGTAATGTTGCAGAAGTACAGGGTGGTCCTTAATGATGTCCCGGTATTTGCCAAATAATTGCAATTCACTGAAATATCGGATCAGCTTC
>JAQGCM010001218.1:0-16608 GCA_034699705.1 Hymenaphorura dentifera | reverse complement strand
TATGTACGTTCACATGAGCATCATGAGCTAACGTCAACGTACAAGTCAAAGAGCTGCTAGTCTAGTGAGCGAGCAATGCAATGAGCAATAAAAAGCTCTTTGCGAAAAGAGCTTCCAGCCCTCTTATTATTTCCAAATGTGGTAAGAGCTTCTTCTATGCATACAAATTACGCTTAAGTACGCAAAATACACTACAATTTGAATATTTCTGTGCACCTCGAGTGCACTACTAATCCTTTACGGACCAATAACCTTATTTAATTTACAGGGAGTCCCAAAAAAATCCTGCAAGGAGTGTAAAGTTTAAGTATAAAGCTAAGCTAGATTTTTGTCACTCTCCCAGCCTTGGATTTAATTGGTCACATTTGACCTTAAAGAGTAGGCCTGATCCACTTTCACTCAGACAGAACAGATGCGACTTTTCTTTGAGAAAGCCACGTTCCTTTAATGTAATGCCGCTGTGCTGTGGTTTCACATTTCTAGCTTAAGAGGACTTTCACTTTAGAACCTAACCCCTCTGTAGTCGAAATGAAAGTATTGACCACCTGAGCGTATAGCTCAAAATCCTTTTGAAGCGACTCCAGTCGCAGAAACTTGAGGTGTAATTACAATTCCAGTATTTATACTTCAAAGGCATAACCTTTACATTTGGCTTGGTTAAGTGTGAATTTCTACTTGTGCGGCATACACAGTCTAGTGCTTTGTTAAAATCGGATAGCGGTTCAGAGGGCTCATCTGATTACAGGGCACAGAGAAGAGTAGCAAGCTAAGCGCAATGCAATATGGAATTTCAGGGAATTAGCAGTGCACTCAAATTAAGCGCTTCAAATTAATGTTTAACTGGTGCTGTATGGTCAGGCTGGAACCTGGAACTGTTCTCTCTTGTTCAGGGAATACCTCTGAGGACAAATTAATTATTGAGCACTGCTTCCTTGCATTTTGTAGTAATTTTAATGCACTTGGGAGGGGACTAAAATTAGTCAAATAGTAGAATTACTAAATAGAATGTTGTAAAGGTGGAGTCCTGGACCTAATGCATTTGGTCTTTCAAAGTGTACCTAAATTAATAACGTCACCTAACACCAAATAAAGAGTGGAATTTTCCACAGTTCCATTTTCAGATTTATCATTCAGCTCAGAATGCAATGTGAGCTAACAATTTTGTTGGAGGAGAAAGTTTCAAATTAAATTAGAAAAGGATATATTGGTGGAGGACTTAAGGTTGAATCCATTTTCATATATTACTTTGCAGGTGATAAATATCTGGGGAGTTCTTTCGAGCCAAACAAACGCCGAGCTGGCTGGGCTTTAAGTCGTATCGCTCGATATTAACGTATACTCAAGTGTGAACATTTATAGGCGACCCAGTTTTTTTGTATCTTGTGAAATCGACTTGCACGTATTTCTGCAATGTTTTCACATACAAAACGAAGGCTGTCTGCCTGTCTGTCTGTCGGTGACCTGCCGTCGTCGCCCAACTTGTCAGCAAAGGAAATAAACCAATTCGTCAACCTCCTGCCAAGGGATAAAGAAAAGAGCAAATAGTCCAAATATCCTGTTCTTGAGGTAGCGAATGGACTTGTTGAGGGAAATGGAACACGTGTCACTCTCACTCTTACTACTACCACAAACCAATTCCCAGATAGCCCATAAATGACACCTTCACACAAAAGAAAACCGAATCGTTTGTGAGTAAACGTTAGGAGGATAAAGCCGTTTCTGTGCAAGCAAGTCTAGCCAGCACAGCATTTTGCTTTTTGACACGCCATCGCCGCCACTCCCATTCGCACTTAATGAATTTCGAATTGTTGTTGTGACGCTTAGTGTGGGCTCTGGGCTCTGGCCCAGAGTCATGTAAATAAAAGGATTGTTCCTTTGCAATTTCAATTAAACCCACAAAAGGAAGAAGGGACCACAACAATGCTGGAATTAATCTCAGCAGGCTTTGAAGTAAATTGATGATACTCAACTCTTTGCTTTGTGGACTGACTTACCTTGTAGTTCAAATACAAGAGGAGAATAGTTTCACTAAAGCTTATGATGGCTAGAACGACGTGCATTGTCCAAAGTGTGTTGCTTCTCTTAACCCAGAAAATAGCATCCCAGTTGATGACGGGTTTGTATAAAAAGTCTTCTTCTGTTAGGTTCAAAGCTTCCAGGTACATTGTCTTACTATTCGGATCCAGATCACAACCGTGACTGCATTGAAAAAAAACAAAAATCCGGGAAATCATTTGTTTTGTTTTCTGTCAAATCAAGTCATTATGTTTGTTTTGCTCAGTTTTTTGCAGTATTTGGACGGGAAGAACCAAACCTAATTTATATTGTGCTGTCTTTTTCTTTCTCCAGCTATTCCACGAAAATTCTTTCGTGTTTGCTTTGGGTTTATTTTATATTGCTTTTTAAGCTGATCGCCCTAACCGTGCTGATGAGATTGCGTGTCTAAGTGAGCTGCGCTCGTGGGAACTCCTGTGGTATCCTTCACTCAAATTCACATTCAAATTTCTACGGAAACATGCCAAAAAATAGGGAAGCACGACTTTTCCTCTCTATTGGTGAAAATAAATGTATTCAGCATTATTGCCTGAACTAAATAATTCCTATTGTACGCCTTTTTAGACAGCCGGCCGACTCGTCTCGAGTCTGCATACTTTCATGGGCATCACTTTTCTAAATGATGCCGAAGTCGAGTGGCGGTCTCGGACTCAAATCCCACAATAATTCTCTATTCCTCGAAGTCTAAATGGGGTTTTGTGTAGTTGTCTGCCTCTTTTGTACGAATGAGTAAATAAAAAATGTGGATTTCAATTTAGGCAAGCCTAAATCTTTCATATGTTATACCGTTCCTTTTGACGTTCTGCCTTGTCGGCTTAGAATTCTTAATTTCCACAGTTTTAAATTTATGCACGGAAAGTAATTAAAACTCCTCGCAGAGACAAGGATTGTCAGCATTTATTTTATTCGCAAGGCTTGCCAAATGTTTTAATTGCTCCTTGAGCTCATTTCTGAAATATTCAATTTCTCCGATCCAGATTAACTTTCATCCTAAAGCGTAGATTCAAGGGCATGACACAAAACCCTAACTTATGCTGTATTGGCGGAAAGGTGTATTTCTGCAGTCGACACATATTTCCATTTCCAATTTCCCAACCAAACGATCAATACAAGGAAATTGGCTCTGAAATGAAATTTCCTGTAATATTTTCATACCAAATCACGTTTTGCCAGGTTTTCTCTTGTAAAAGGATGGCCAGCCCTGGGGGATATTTAGATTGCAAATACGTACGATTTTCGCAGCCTCTGCAGCATTTCCATTTTAAGCAGACGGCTGTCGAGAACCGAAACTTCTGAAAGGTGTTTAAGAAAAACTCAATTTTGAGTCCACAATACGTGAAAAAAAGTGTTCAGGTTGTCAATGAGTATCAGATCTGCGATACAACTTTTACTAATGCGCAGTCTGGCTTGCACTCTTTAGCCGCTTTCTTCGACTAGTATTCAAAATGTCATTCAATTTGGAATGAAGTAACTCATTCAGAAAAAAAAAATGTTGTGAAAGTGTTTACTTAGTTAGATGTAGAGAGAGCAATCACGCTTGAACAACTTGCCAAGCTTTGCGAATCTTCAAGAAAACGAGTATGAATTATTTGTGTAGAGTTTGGGCTCCATTCATCCAAAACGTATTTCTTTTCACGAAAGTAAATATCATTTATTCAGGGTCTATTTATTCTGCTTTTGATCAGGTTCATTGGATGGAAATGCATTTTCCTAATCAATTTCTTGGTCTTCTGCACTCCTTCATGTTAAAAGTGAGGCCTTAATTAAAAGCTACACAGGGAAACCAACGGAGAAAGAAAAGTGAAAGTCGTTGACACACACTTTCTCTTCTTATGACTCCCCATTGGCGCCTTTCATTTTCTCTTCTAGACTGGCAGTCTTGGAGTTCATTTTGTCCAGAGTGTAGCAAATCGACTTTGCTTTTCTCAGCCTTTCTTTCTTGATGTCAAATACATTGTAGGATTATTACTTGTAAGTCGTAACGCTAACGCATGTAACACTTGGGTTTTGTTGCAATACATTCGACGTAATAATAGAATTTAATTGGTAACAAGCAACTCAAAGGATTAAATTGGGGACTAACCAAGAAGCAAGTGTTGGTTTATCGTCCAGAATGGCTCTTACAATGTACAAGACACATGTGAACAGTTTGAGGATGAAACGTGCAATTCGAATCCTGAGGCTGGAGCGTTGATTCTTGAAATAGTACAAATGAAGTCGTTCCTTCACTGTGTTCTCATTCACATAGTATTCAACTCGAACCCTACACAAAAACAAACATGAAAAGACATCAATTATTTACTCCATTTCTCTCACATCACTTCAACATGCATCACAATCCATCTAGTCGGGCTCCAAAATACCCGAATCCGGGTAACTTTCACAGCAACTGGTGCACAAATACTTGGTTGCCCAGCATCAAATATCTTCTGCACTTTCCCACATATTTGAGAGCTGAGACTGGAGCTGAGCTCTCAGTTTTCTAGTTTTGCCTAGAATTTCTCTTTTGGTGGACTTTAAGCTTAGGCGTCAGCTTGGGTTTGCTTTACCAAAAAAAGAAGAAGAATTGAATGGACAACTGAAGCCCAGTGAACGGAAGGCTGCATCCGTTTCTCTCATTTCCTTTTCTTTCGAAATACTCCGCAGCCATGAACAAACGTAACACATAGTAACCCTTTAGCAGCATTTTACTAGCCAGTCCTTTAACTTTGGGTTTTCATTCCCTGTGTCCACAGCTTGAGAATTTTGTTTCTTTTCCATTGGTTTACTCAAGCAGACTCGGGATTTTTTGCACCATTTTCTTTATTCCTTTCAACCAAACTCAGAGTTGCGAATTTATATAACCTAATTAACAAAAAAGGCGTATGGTTTAGCACTGTGTGTCCTTGTGTATATCTTTGAACCATCAAATTAGTCGTCCGCCTCCATTTTTGTACGATAGCGTGGAGTAGACACTGAGAGAAAGCAGTGAAAGCCGCTTTCGAGAGAAGTTGTCTTCTGTGAAAATATTTATTAAATTATGCCGACCTTTTCTTTTGCTTTATACCCTACCCATAGAAAGAGCCTTGGAATAAAAGCCCAACTATAAAGTGCTTTTTAATTTGCGACTTATTAGCCAAGCAACGACAAGTTTAATTTCATTACGATGGCATTGCTTTTCTACCTACTTTCAGGGACAGCAAAGACAACAAAAAACAAGGTTTGCATTCAAGGTAAAGACTAGACTTGAACAACAATTTTGAGCATGAACCTAGCCGGATTTTGAAAATGCTCAACCTTCGCCTTAGGAATTTACTTGAAAATGTCTTACTTTCATCTTCAACCTCAAAGCGTTGTGGAGAACTAGTAAAGTAATACTACTTCAAAAGCTGAAAGTTGGTTGGAGCTGGAACTAGGCTGCTTTACTTCATAATAGAAATACATTACTGCCAGACGAGAGAAATAAAGGCGGGCGAGATTTCTTCCTCAATCTTTAGTAAGACCTGACAGAGTGACAAATATAATTGCCAATGCAATGCCATGTCATATTGCTAGGTTGACAAAAGTTCCACGGAGCGGAAGTCGCTTTAAATGGAATGAAAATAGGCTCTTTGAGGATTTGATAATGGTTAAACATGTATCTTAAAATTGACATTGTTTACGATCATTTGCTGCTCGTTCGGTACATCTCGAGTTGGGTGACTACAATATGGAATTAGCAAAAAAGGAGTGGCGGAATTTTGCATAAATTAACAGACCTCATCTAGAAATGTCACACGCAGTTTGCAGTCAGCCTACGGTTCCCAGTTCGACTAGCTAAAGCTATTATAATAGCATGACCATGTTTGGCACTGAAAATGGTTAAAATCGCAATAAAAATTCAGCTGGTATTTGTAATGACAGGCAGACAGATCAAACGCAAATCACGTTGGTGTTAAATACAGCACTTTCAAGTGACTCTTAATTTGAGCTACGCTAAGGTTACATAGTGCCTGAATGCTTTCTGCATTCAAACTCCCCTCAATTAGAGGAGACTCCTTATTGCGGAATGGAAGTCCTTTTCTCGTTAAAAGTGAGCCAGCCAGCTACTCAATCTGAGACGCGTTGGAATTTGGCTCGGCGGCTCAGGTGTATTCTTTATTACGTAAATAATGAACACTGCAAACAACAAACTGCGCAAAAACGATTGAAACGGCTGAAGTTTCAACTTCTCTTCTGTTTGGCGTTGGAATTCAATTAGTGTCAGCACCACTTGATCCTGCGGTTTGTTTTTCTAACCGCCGATGATGGGCATAGGGTTCCAGCAAAGGTAACAAAGTCCACACACACCAAGTTGTAACCCTACACACAGCGAATTTCACTTCCTTTACTGGCTGGCAGGAGTCAAAAGTGATAAATAATTACAAAATATTTATATTTACTTTTGAGTCACCTTCTACTTCTAGATAGGAGGTTAAACATCTATCAACAATAAATTATTATTGAGCTTGACGTTAATTCAAATGAATCATTATTGCAAGACACTGTGATTGCAAAATTGGCGAGATTGCGAGTTTCAGAATTGAATCAAACAGAAGAGTGCTATTTACAGCGAACATTTTCAGCATTGCCATCTCGTAGGTTTAACTTTTCGCAAACATTTCTAAAAATAGTATGATTTCTCATTAATTCTTAATTTGGAACTATTTCTGGACAATTACTACTCCACTCCTGTTTCATTTCGAAACTTTAGCAACACGCCCCCTTTGACCTGTACATATTTAATTCCCACTAATGGACAACCATTTCTCGGATTCATGTGTCTTTGTTGTAGTCAACGTAGGCTGCCCATGTTGAAGTCAGAAAGCGTAACCTTTCCACCCACTCTCACTCTCAATTAAATTCAGTTTTAGCAACCAAAACTAAAAAATAATAAAATTGCAATTCCGCCTCTTTTGCACTCCAAAATTGTGATAGAAAAGTGAATTCTAATCTATGTAGACTCGGGAACTTAGAAAAATTATCAATCATTTCATTGTTATTCTTGGTTCGCATAACTCAAAAATGATTTACTGCACGATTCATCATATTCACATTTGGAAGCGCTCCCGGCAGCTCAGTTTGCAAATCCTACCCAAGAGCCTCTACGTGTTTAGTGTTTATATATTTCAGTTTTAATATATTTATGGAACTCGCCTGTCATCCTCTTGCTCCAACCTGAATGAAGATCTACTCAAACTGAGTTCACTGAAGGCAGCCAAACTACACCGTGGTTTCCTCAACCTTCTGATCCCAACAGAAGACGTTTTTCTTAAAAAGAATGAACGTCTTTCCTCTTCGTCCACTTCTTGAAAGCTCCCTTTACGTCCCATTTCGATATGATCCATTTTAAGTGCGAAAACACACATGCACACAACACCGAATCACATTGAATAATTTCCAGAAATTCTGCAGAAATTCCCAGATGCAGAAACAGTTTTAAAATGTTAAGCCGCAGTCCGTTTCCATTTTCACTTTCACTGTGTAAGCACGTTCGCTTTCACTTTTATTTTAAAATGTGGGTCCAAAGCTTTATTTTCTTTACTATTGCTCTAGATTAAAATGAATTTGCGTTTGATGTCTGCAGCCCACAAAGCCATGCATCACAAACACACGACGTCTGGACTTGTTCTGAATTGGCAAAGCCGTGGGGTTCCCAGTTCCCACTCCGCGCTCGAGTTCTCGAGAAGTGAAAGTCAGAATTGGCACAGACAGGAGAGTTCTTGAAAGTCTTTCCGACTCTCCTCATCTCTTTACCCGAGTTTCATATATCTCCGCAAAATCATGCAAAAATCTCTACCGTAAATGCACCTCGTTTCCTTTCTTCGCAAATGCCGTTCCAACTATCTTCCAAGTGAACTTGGAACCATTCAATCGTTTCCACAAATTAAAACTTTCGCCTGACATAGTTTTCCAACCTGATTCTTTCCAAAGTCCTTGGTCTTCTGTCCAACTTTCTCCAGCAAGTTTTTCTGTATGTGCCCTCGCTCGCTTTCTCTTTTTCCTTTGTAGCGCAGGTAGAAAAGTTTACAAGTTGTATTGTATTGTAGTGTAGTTCATTTTGTCCAAAGGAACAATAGAGAGGGAGAGAGTGAAGAAAGTAAGCGACAGTTGGTCTGGTTTGGCATGCTCTGGATAGTTTTCTAGGAGCATAGTGAGCTAGATTCGCCGCTTCCCGGCCATGTTTTCCGTAGTATTGATCTTTCTCTGGACTACTCTTTACTGTACTTTAGTACCGCTGCTCCTGCCAAGCCAAAACCAAGTAGTAGTGGGTGAATTCATTGAAATAGAGGTATGCGAAACTCTGAAGCAGTCTACTACTCTGCCAGTGCAAAAAAAAAAAGCTCAAACTCTGGTCTTCAGCAGAAGTACAATGTTGTAAGCTAAGCTAAGCTAGGTGCAAGTAGACGAGTGGAATGCTTAGGTTATGTTGCGTTACATGTATCTCCACTTCCTAATCAATATTTTTCCATACAATTCTTCAAACTCAATTGCCATATTAAGGAAAGTGTGCACAATGGCAGGAGCAGGAGCATTATTTGCACGCACCGAAAGGTGTGCTAAAACTCAACGTTTAGGATTGTACAAGGTGGGGGCAGAATATTAACAGGCTTTGCCGTTCCTAAGTGGTTGAATGGAATACAGATTGGTATTCCATTGGATTGCATTGGAACGATGATTGTACATATACAACATAGCAAGTCGAAGTAAAATATATTCAATTCACGCTTAGCTGGCCGTCGATAAATGCAATCCGGGAAAGCTAGTCTAGCGGGTGCTGCTGAGCGTAGCATCAGCTTTGAAAGGCTATCTGGCTACATGGCCACTCACTTCCGCTAAATCGCTCGACCTGTCAGAATTGAAAGCCTGGGCATTACTGGACAATTAGGATTCCTGGATTGGGATAAGTACAAAAATGTGGACCACGTAGACCGTTATTCAACTCAAGATGTTGCCGGAAAGCAAAGCCAATTATATTCCAACGGAAATGCTTCATTTTCCAGACAGTGGATATTCTCTCGGCCAATCATTTGTCGAAAAAAATGAGAGAAAGATTCTCAAATGTGAACACAAGCATCCACGCTCCAGCAACTATTAAAAAGTGTACCAGTGTTTGTGCTGGATAAAATCCTTGATCTTTTTAGAGCCGATTGACTCCACCGATCAAATGCCACTCGTATAAATTTGTTCTATTAAAACGTAAACATGCCTATGCAATTTAGCGTGTGGATTTGAAATGGCCCTATATTTAGTGGCACGATAGAAATTGACGGCACTTGTTTATTCTAGATTTCAAGTGGTGTTTTCCTAATTGTATTGCTCAGATTCGTGACTTTCATTTCATTTCCTATCGTGTGAACGAAAGAAGAGTGTTGTGGTCTCTCTCTAGACTTCTATTATACAAATCAACATGTTGGAATATCGACTAGGAATAAATTCTTTCACGAACGTCCTACCATGGCCATGCCTTCCAGCAGCTAGGCTTTAATGCGTTAGCCTATTTGTCATGTCCTGTCAGTGGAACATTTTGGGATGACGGAGTACTCGTTTGTTCAAGTCATTATTACTATATTGCCGAACAGAGTTCTCAACCTGCCACAGAAAATAAGCTAACAATCAGTATTTTGATATAAAATATTGCTCGGAAAGAACTGCTATTAATCTTATTTTCGGCATGTATTGTACTCGAGTTATATGGCCTCTTGTATGACTCCCTGCTTAGATTTTTATTCACTGCAAAATTTTTGGAAACAAGAATTACTGCCTATAAATTGCATACGTGCTGCAGTACAATTTTCAGGAGATGCATGCTTTTGGGGGAATTACTCTAAATAGTCCGAAACCCTTTTGCCGTAACACCAGACTCTCTCATCCCACACATTCCCGAAGCCTTCTTTGTTTATGTTAGTCGTACCGCAAGACCAACCCCAATATGTTGAAATAGTTGGGATTTGGAATTAAGATTTTAGTATTTATGAGACCATTTCGGAGTGCATTTGCTTCATATTAGTAAATTAGCCGAGCTCCGTGACACCGTCTCAATAGACAAAATCGTTTTTTCCGGTTGGGAGAGATTCTTGTACTGCTCATCTTGCTTAATTAAACTACAAATTATTGTTATCCAAACCACACAAACCTCTTGTCATTGCGTTATCGCCGAAATTATTTCACTACAAATAACCAAACAGGCAGCAGTCACTTTTTTTAGTCACAGTAAAATTTCTTTAATCAAATTAATTACGGCCGACTGTCTTCTCTGCCAAACACAAACTTGAAACTGAATTTTACAAGCGAGCGAGACTGTGACAACTAAACTCGTCTCTTGTGCAAACTTTTGCTGCGGGTTTGCTAATCTGGACTTCAACAAGAGAAAATAATTCAATTCAAGTAATTTAGAATTACAAGGGCATAGCTTATGTATAATGTATGTATACATATGTGTGTATTTCACCGATCTTTGAGAAAATGCTGTAGTGCACCGGCAAACGGCTTAGACTACTAACTTAACTACAATATAACGAATTTAGATTCATTTCCTTTTAGTGTAGTTACACATTAATATCGGATTCTCTGGATATGGCCGAAGTTGCTCAGTCTTAATTTTTAATAAGGGTTCCAAATCATAGTATTTCTACATTTTCAACAGTTTTTGCGGAAAATTTCATTGATACCTAGAGTCAACTTTTGTACTATTTATTTTCTGGAGCTACAGGTTTAAAGGTTCAACAGAAAAATAATCTTATAACTAATTTTCAATCTTTATGAGCTTCCAGCTCTTAATTAAAAATTCATACAAAAACTCCGTTAACATTTTCAACTAAATTCTTTTCCACTCTTAAATTTTCACTAGCATTACAAAAATAGGTTCCATCCAACTTATAATTTCATTTATTCTTAAATCTCTCTTAAGTTTATAATGTCGGCCAAAGTTTCGGCCAAAATTTCATAATTTTGTAGTCTTCCACTTTCCAAAGGAAGCACCTTTCAATACATCTCATGTTTCTAAACGAGTAATTAGAGTGCTCAGTAAAATACTTGAGCTTGAGTATCAACTTAACATGCATGCAACGAACACAAAAAAATTTACATCTCAGTGTCGTAATTATTGAAATTCCACTAAATTCTGTTGTGAGAGAATTGGACGAATTTCTTTTGAGTTTAGTCAACGAAGACCCATAGGATGGACTGGAAATCGTTGTGGGTTTTCATAAAGTTTATGTATTTTATACCAATGCAGATGGGAGCGAAGAAAAAGTTTGGCTTTCCTGTTCTCTCCAAATTGTTAACATCCCCAATCCTAATTCCTAACATCCTAACTATTCCTGATGGACATTTTATTGGCTTCTATTCACAGCATGCCAATGTTTCTGAAAACATTGCGGAACTGGCACAATTTACAAATTGTTTTTATACTACTCGTAATACTGACGTCGCAATAACGTTCTGTCCAATAAAAGTTCGTAACTAAACTCCAGCTACACTTCGAAAAATTAATCTGAAAGTACAATCTTGCAAAAGTAATGTCTTTTGAATTGATTTGAAAATTGTGTTGTATGGATTTGACCTAAATGTCGCACCATTGGAACAAGCTTTCCAGAGATACACTTTGATCATTCACGCCAATACCGCTCACAGATGGGATATTGAAAATACATTTACGATTTTAAATATTTTAAAATACTCTGGTTCAGGCAATTATTTTAATAATCTGAGTCGTAATTATAACGTGGTCTTGTTTTCTGATTGTATTCAGTAGCTCGCAAGGGGGTTCTCAATGAAAGACATCTTGGATGGTGAACCATCATGGCAATTCATTGTCTTGAGATTATCCTCGCTGTCGTTTGAATAATTTGTGTCTGAGTTGGAGTTCAAATTCATATAAATGACGGAACTTGCATTTTCAATCAACTCATCAAATTTTGTTCGGATGGTAAAAAAGTCAGGACGAAATTCTGGATTTTCTTGCCAACATTGTCGCATTAAATGGTACAGCTCGTCTAAGCAATTGTCTGGTTTTTGCATTCTGTAGCCAGATTTAAGGAGATCAAATATTTTCTTATTTTCAATTCCAGGATAGGGAATTCCTCCATAAGTTATAATTTCGAACAGCAAGATTCCGAAAGACCATCTGGAAACCAAACAATGAAATGGTTAAAGATCAGTGACACATATCTTCGAATTTTTCAAGTTTTGTAGATCGTGCAACCCAAAATACAGATCTTCTTCAATCTCAAGATTTGAGATAAAAAAAATGAAAATTTGAAAAATGGTGCAGCCCGATGCAGAGTGCTAGGCAGCCTCCACATTTTTCAATTTGCGTAAGATGAACACATTTAATTTGTGAAATCGGCATGACAGAGCTAATCAAAATCTAAAAGTATTGATCAGCGTGCGTAAAATTCCAAATGTATTGCTGCTTCAGGAATTCTATCAGGGCACTGACTACTGACTAAGTAAACTCATGTCAATTAGCAAAATTACAGGGAATCGTAGCATTGGCTAGATATTTCCATCGGCCTCCCCGATTCTCCATAAGGCTCGAGCGCTTATCAAACAAGGAAGTTCGCTTGGATTCGAGGTTCTTTGAAAACTTAGTTGAGTAAATATTTGAAATCGCATATCCGGATAGGTAGTTGTAAACAAATAATTGGGATTACTTTACTTTCAAGGGAATTAGAAATTTCCAGCTGTACTTGTAGTCGTACAGCTACTTGCTGGCTCAAGCCAACTGGTAAAAGTTTGTAACTATCGGGGACATGATTAATTGAGCTCCCAAAAGCCAGATTAAACTGATTACTTACACGTCTGATTTAGTTGTGTAGAGTTCTTGCAGAAGACATTCGATTGCGAGCCACTTTATCGGAATTCTTCCGTTCGAGTTCTTTTTGTACCAATTTTTTTCGTAAACATCTCGGCTCAATCCAAAATCCGCTATCTTGATTGTACGATTGTATCCTGACAATAGGATATTTCGGGCAGCCAAATCACGGTGTAGAATCTTGTTTGAGGATAGAAATTCCTAGTAAAAAAGTGTTTGAATTAGATAAGAAATATTTATTATTTGCACTGTTATATTAACAGATTAAGTTATCTACCATTCCACAAGCCACTTGTCGGGCATATGATAACAAATCCGCTTCTGTGACTTCGTCTACAAGATTTTCTTCACTACCTTTTACAAAATAGGCAACGTTTGTCACCATTGGCATGTGCACTCTTGTCTCTGCAAATTGTTATAATTTATATTGAATTAAAAGTTTGCAATCACATATTTACAAACAAATGGCAGGGTGGTACAATAAAGTTTTGTATGAACAAAACCATAGTATTCCTTTGCATTTTCAGGGCCATCAAATTTTTACTTGGCCATGGGTTTAATTCCGCTGTAAGCAAATGGCGGCTCCGGCTTTATAAAAAAGCATTTTAAAAGAAATTTTCACCAGGAAGACTTGAGTTGACAGTTTTGTCAAACGTATCCAAACCAAGGCTAGGGCCAGTCGTTCACAGTTTTTAATTCACAATTTGGTAAATGTTGTGCCTATTCTATTTTCAAAGAGCCTTCCGGTATGTCATGAACAGTTCACATTTCGCTTTGTCCTTAAATTTCCTCAAAACTTTTTTTTTTCAAAATCGCTGATTCCTTTTAATCCTTTTAAAGTACATAGTTTCGTTGACATTTGAAAATTTGATAATTGCAAGGGCATGACAACTTTTTTCCAAATTGATCTGTCACTCTCAGGCGGATCTAACTTGGTGTGCCTCACAAAGCAATACAATGTGAAAATAGATTGAGAGCTATTTCGGTTAATGTAATATTTTCTGACACGGTTGGTTTTGCAAGATGCGACAATAGTTCCACAGGATAAAAAGAACATTTTTTTTTATATGTGTGGTACGGTTTTGTGCCAGTCAATTGAATTGCAATGTCTAATATGGCATTTTCTTGGATTTCGTTAAAAATATTTGCTTTCTTTAATAGCTAGTCACAACGGTACAGTCAAAAATGGACATAATTCTAGATATAGAAAATGAAATTAAGCAATCAACGGTTGTTCAAGTACTTCAATTTTCAATTTTGCACAATCCACCGTGTCCATGATATGGAAAAATAGAGAACCTTTAATAACTTCTTTAAACTGGACCTCAAATGGTGAAAACTTAGAATCCAGTACTTGCACCTACTAGCGTTTGATATGATTAATGAATGTCAATAATAATTATTCCTAATTTCGAACCAAGGGGTGAAAACTTTGAACAGAATCTGAAGAATGTGCACAACCTGCTGAACTGATGAATTCATACAAATTACTTTTCTATTGTGTAGAAAAGTAAGTTTTTATGTTCAAAAGTCAAGAGTACATATAAAATTTCGTTAAAGCGACGTTGTTTTGGAAGGTCCTGCCAGAATTGTATTAAGGGAGAAAGTACTAACAAATTCAAGTTCCAAGAATCAATTTCCTCAATTTCCATTCATCCATTTCACAATACAAAATATTTCAGAATGAAAATTACGCGCAGTTTGTTCACACTTACCTCCAAGTCCAACACTGATGATTTCACATGACGGAATAGGGCTTACTGGATTCCTCCCTTTAGCCTGATAAGCCTATTATAAATACCAAAATAAAACTTTTCCTTCAACTGAAATAGAAACTTACGAGGGTGGAGGAGAGATTACTTATTAATTGGAGAGTCACTGGCCTCCAACTTCTTCAGTTTTGGCAATAATTGGGGAGTCAAAAGATTAAATGCGCGCTGACCTTGCGAAGGTGAGATTGAAGGTCACCACCTTGGCAATATTCGACGATGAGTGCGGGTCCATGGGTTTTGACAATCCCAACTAATCCGACAACATGAATGTGTGGATCAAGGCTCCTCAGAATGTTGAATTCCTCCCAGAATTTCGAAGCTTCATCATTAGCATCAATTCCATCTGTTTATGATTGTAGCATAAAAAATTGATGACGGACTTCAGTACTTCTCCAATACCACTCACTGCTAGGAGAAAGCTTTAACAAGGAAGAACATAACGAACAACTCTAGTTTTACGTTTTTGTCGAATTTGAGATAAGCTCAACAAAAGCCTCTTAGCTTCCATTTGTCGGATAAAAACATTAAAACAAAACTTTAATTGTGTAGAAATCCGAAGCAAAATCCTTACAGCTTGGACTATAAACTATTTTACACCTTATTTAGTGTCCTACTTTCACTTTCACCGCCTCCAACTCATCCGCTTCTCGAGTGGTTTGCATTGCAGTTTATAGTTAGAAATAATTTTTTTAGTCCAAATCGTCCTCTTTTGTGTCAAAGCTAAACCCCTACAAATAAACTTTTAATGGTAGGTTTTACTTCATCAAAACTCTAAGCTATCACCAACCTGGTGAAAGCAAAGTAAACTATGAAACAAAATAAAACTGAAACTATGAAACAGGACTTCAAAGTAAACTTTCACCAACAAAGACATTTTATCTCTGGACAATCCCTCACTACTTTTCAACCTTAATTAGCTAAGCGGAGATGAAAACAAAGCAAGCTCCTGCCTTTGTCTACCTTGTTCTGGGCTTCAGCCAAAATTCTAACGCATAACCCTTATAACATTTGATTTTTCAAATTTTGAGTACCATGCAGTCCCATTTAATGAATCGCATTTATTAAGTGACAGCTACTATGGAATGAATGGTGAAAAAAATAACTTTTTTTGTTAATTACCTCGAAGAGTTTTGACAGCGACTACAGATTTTTTCCCGTTCCTGTAAAGAATAGCTTTTCGAACAAGTCCAAAATTTCCTTCTCCAATCACATCTCCAAATGTTAAGCAACCTGAGTCGATTTCCCACTTGGACGTGCTTTGCACAAAATCTTTCCGTGGACTCTCTCGATCGAGATTCTGTACAAGTTATGAATGGAGAGCCCCAAACATCATGAACTTTTCATCTAATCTTTACGAAACATCAAAGGAATCATTTAGCAGAAACTAGGACACCGAACCGAACCTGAAAGTGTTCATTGCGCTGTTTTTTCCTTTGAAGATTTTCACGAAAGTTCTTGAGGAAACAGAAGCAAACTACAAGCGTAACCGTAAGCAAAATTCCAACCACTAGGCCAATCACCCAAGTTCTTGTTGGATCTGAGGGCGAATTTGACATCAAATCAATGTGATCGATGGGCGTAGGCGTAGCTTCATAATTATTAGGTTTTTGGGATCCTAAAAATTTAAAGTATCACATTTTGTAAAGCACATATTTTGTAATTGTATCCGAATGCTTACCCGTAGGCAATGCTAACGTTTTTGTGAGATATCTTGAGGTCCATTTCACTGTTTTAGCTCTGATTGAAATTTGGTCACCAGACTCAAAAGTCAAATTTCGAAATTCGAAAGTGTTTGTATTTCCTGGGACCGTAACGTTGTAAAATATGTTTCTCCCCCAAGGGAAGCGTATCGCATAAATTCCGGCCCCAGGGTCGGTGCCAGTGACTAATCTCTGTGCAGTGATTTCATAGAATTCAATTCGATTTGTGGTATTGGAAAACCGTGGAGGGCTCCAGGTGATCCAT
>JAQGCM010001217.1:0-16618 GCA_034699705.1 Hymenaphorura dentifera | reverse complement strand
AATCAGCTAGTGGACCCACTATGTAAGCTGCACATAGGATAACAATAAATAAGCTACCGTTGTCTAGGCCACTGTGGCACTGACCATAGTGTTTATATAAGACCAGACATGCAACTGTAACTGAAAGCCAGTGTGTAATTTGTATATTTCGGAGCTCTTTACAGCTAGCCAAATTAAAATGTGTCTATAAAACACTGAAAAGAGCTGTCTTCGAAGCTTCAGGCTTTCAACATTCGTAGGATTGTAATTTAAGAAAAAGTCAGACACACTATTTGTTTATTGAAAACTACCGGTAGCTTGGGAAACCTTTCAGTTTATTAGGACTCATTCCCATTTTACTGGTATCAAGTCTGCGATCAAAACAATATAATTTGTGTAGCGATTTCAGACTAGTGATCACATCCAAATTCTAAGCGGATATCTAGAGCAAAAGATCTTTGAGTTTGAGTCAACGTCCACCCCCACCGTGCTATCATTGAAAACACCACGTTGAATGATAAGTTATTCAAACCCTTCACAAATGGTATATAATTTTACGGCGACAATTTCCTGTGACGCACATGCCAAGGCAAGGTGTAAAAAAAAATGTACAAAGTCAAAGTAAACATATTTGTGAATAAGAGTTCGAACAAGCCAAACAAGAAAAATTCAAATTGTGAATTTTACTAAAACAATCACGCAATTCAAAATGCTAAACGAACTTGGGCTCAAATTACTTAGTTTCTGTGTCAAACAAGCATTTTTCTTCAGGATAATTCCTTACTATTGGGATTCACAGAAAATGTGTCTCATAAAATCCAAAAAGAGCATTACATTGTGGTTATTTGTAAATGCGTGCTTGTGGCTTTACCAATTTTTTCTAATATTTGGTCTGTTTCGAAATTTGTCAAGGCATGACGTCCAAATAACTGAATACTTGATTCATGGAATTTTCACCTTTGGACTGGCATTGGCTTGCCTCTTCTCAGCCGCAGTTATTCTCAAACGTGATGAAATTTTGATTTTTACAAACCAGTTTACATTTTATTTTGGCAATCTTGCGGGTAAGGCTAATAATTCGTCAAATCTCAGAAATATTTAACGTGATGTATATCCAGATTTTATCTTCCATATGTGCTTTGCAGCAAATTTTGTGCAACCTCAATCATCTCAATTTAAACTTGGCGTAGAAGAACTCTTAATGTTTGGAATCTCGCAAACATTTGTCCATCCATTTCTTACTTTGTTCCTCAATTTGAAAAATCCAAACTGGTCAATGTTTCCAAGTTCATATTTCTTGGACGACACTTCTGGCATAACTCGCGTTTGGTTGCTTCTGCCGATTTCTTGGATTGTAGTCGTGGCATGGGTTTTGCTTCTTTTTTTCTCATCTCTTTGTGTTTTGTATGTCAGCAGCGTTCTATTTCTTCTAAAAGAGCTGAGGTAATTTCTATGCAAAATTCTGTATTATTGACAAGAACCGGGTTATAATCGACCCTGGACTATTTTCGTTCTATTAGAAACCCCGCTAATTTGTTCTTGTCAAAATCTAATTATTTGATAAAATTTAATTTAATCCTTACAATTTCTAACAGGGCGGACATCCCAAACCCCAAAACAATAGAAGAACTCAGAAGATTGGCCAATTTGATCCACACTTACCGCTGCCTGCAATTCCTCACAAATTCGTTCAATTCCATCACAAGAGGATGCATTTTAATAATTCAAAACAATATGTGTATGTATCTAACTGTGGCCAGTTTGTCACTACTAATTAAGTTCCACATCGAACTCCCAATTGTGACTTCGGTTACTCTCATGACTGACGCTTGCAGTGCTGGTATTGGAGTTGTGTTGACGTACATTGCATTTGGAAAATATCATGAAAATTCTAAACAATTGATTTTGTCATGGGCTAGATTTGCAAAAATTACTGGATACGATCGAAAACAATTGCAAAAGTATTTAAAATCATGTCGTGTTCTTAGGATACAATTAGGTTCCATAGGATACTTTCAAAAACAAAAAAGTATTCGAGTTATTGGTAATATTGTTTTTTACGTTTCGAAAGTGTTGATGTTTACTCGAGGGTATAGCTAAACAAAATTTTGTTCAGGTATTCCTATACTTGAGTTGAGTATGCCGACTTATGTTATGAATGACTAATTTTCTCATTCCTTTAATGTCAAAATCTAAACACTCGGATTGTGCAGTCTTACAACAAATGTCAGCGCGCTGACCTTTGCACTTGGCCTAGATATGCACAGGACACAAAAAATCAGTTTTCGAATTTTTCTAGTTTGAATTAGTCAAATTTTATGATGAGCTTCTAATAAGTGAGTTTCTAGTTAGTTTGGTCGGGTATTTATTGAAACATGCCCTCACTCCATCCAAGTAAAATATAAAATATCGTTTCAACTGCAATGATAATTAATAGATATTATTATTTTGATAAAATAAGTATTAATACTTTTGGAGTACGGGCAAAATCGAAATTTATGATTAAAAGTGAACAAGTTATTACGAAAGTATGAAGACCAACAATAGTACGTTTACTAGTTTCGGAAATTTCGAGGAACATTTTTGCGCACCCACATCTAGAACAAAACAAAGGAAATTAGACAGTCAGCAGTCCACTCAATCCAGCCACTCGTTTCCTTACGAGTAGGACAGCAAGCAATACGAAAATTATGTACAAATCCCTACACTATTATGACGAAAAATTTCAAAGACCATTTATTGACGGAATGTTAACAACTTCATATTTTACAATTTACCTGAACTCTGGTAAAATAACGACGATTAAGTTTCACATTAAAGTTTGTACTATTCTCGCTCATTTAAGAAAATCGAATGTTTTAAAATTACCAAAATATCCACTTCCTGTAGTTAACAGTTTGAATTGAAAATCTATCAAAGGTCTGTAATATAAAAATGATTTGGGAAGCCAAAAATGTACCAAAATTGAGTACACTGCATTGATCAAAGAAACACATACTTCCATTCCTAATTCTTAAGGGTTGAAGAGATCTAATATCTTTTCTAATTCCAGGAACTCTAAATTTGCATTTGGAGCAAATTTTGAGAACCAGCCTTGATTTTGCGTTCACAATGCCTACATTTGACAAAAACATGAGATTGCGATGAACAGCTCCAATCTCTAAACTAAACATCATGAAATGAATTGAGGCTGGGAAACTACAGAATGAACTTATGGACACATAAATCATTAACGGAACATAAATGACTAGCAAAACTTGATTATAAAAAATACACCTTTGATAAACTAAGTTAAATCTGTCCAAAATCATTCCACACTTTCTGTACAACTTAATTCCTTCAATTCGATTTGCTTTCATTAACACCTGGATAACATCCATGGCTGAAATAAGCCTTTGTGTGAACAAAAGCATAAATGATTCAACCACTGCAAATTTTATGCAAAGAAAAGCTCCTGACATAAACTCATGTGGAATGAAAAAGTATTTCCACTTGGAACCTTGCGGAAAATTGAATAAATTGTAAATGAAGATGGCCATCTCAGGAAACATGAGGAAAAGACTAGCAACCGTAAACGGACAACATATCGACAACATTAAGAACATGGCCATGAAAATTAAACATTTGTTTCTTTCTAGGATGTCAATTTTACGAAATTCATCTAAAGTCAAAAGTTTTTCAAAATCGTTTCGTAATTCTTTCCAGTCACGAAAAACTTCAAGAACTGACGATTCCTTGCCATAAAAGCAAAGCATAGTATTCGTTACAACTAAAGACAAAAGAAACCATTGGCCTTCCATAAATATTTTCAATTTGCTGGATTTTCCAGACAATGCGCTGAGCCAGAAAGACGGAATGATGTATGCGAAGCAGATGAGTAAATACCACGATGAAATTCGGTACCACAACCACCAGAACCATTGGGCTAAACGTTTATCGTTCCAAAATTTAAGACTTTTACAAGCCCAAAATTTAGCCAAACACGATCTCGGACTAAGCTGCGAAGTCCTGTAATTTTGAGATGAAGTATCGGTTATTTTTGGTCTAAAACTTACTAATATGCAACCAATACTACCATAAGGAGATTTGGTACCAGGAACATCGATTTTCCTTCAAACTAAGCTCTAAAGATTTCCGGTTTTCGATTGGAAATGCTCCGGTAAATTTCAGCCATCGAAGGTAGTGTCTTGTTAGGTTTTCCATGAAGTACGCCTTCAGAATCTGCACAATAAGCACCTCTAATTTTAACATGTATTTTTGAATCGAATGTGTCTAGTGTGGAACACTTCGTTTTTTCCAAACAGACTAACACAGACACGGGAATTTGATTTCTCACCAGAATGCGAATCCAATTTGATGATTACAGCTTCTCTAAAAATTAAGTTTCAAATTTTTATTATTTCCAATTAGTTTCGTCAACTTTAATTGTTCACTACAAAATCAGTTTTGAAGTTGGAGCAGCCAATGATTTTGCCGTTTTATTAGAAACTAAATGTGTGTGATACGTCGGTGGATGTCTGTCGCTGACTTTATTTTCAAGTTCTGTACCCAAGTGGTTGGCGATACTAACAATAAATTATTGGGCTACACTAAAATGCTAAAGCACATTGCACTTAAAAAATGAACTTTACGCTACAGGACATTTAAAATTCCTCGCTCAATTCAATTCTTTATTAATGTATAAAAAGTCGAACGTTGTACCACCGGACGATTGAATAAAGCTGTTCGACGAAATTACAACTAAAGAACTTCCACCAACGTCATTGCATTTTTCAAGTTTCTAAGATGCAGAGTGCCAGTCTGTTAAGTGTTTTAGTTGTCAAATTCCTTCTCCGATCGACATTGAAAGCTATTCAAAATTTATCTGCCTGTGTGATGCAGTAGGAAATACATAAACCTAGGTTGAATTTTGCATTGCAACACAAAGAATACAGGAGTTTTCTAAGAGTACAATCAAGTAATATTATGTTGTAAATATCCACAGCAGTAGGCTTGCTGGAGAAATAAATATTATGCCTTAGCTTAGGCTGACTTCACTTTTCTATTGAGTTTAGGGTAAAACAGCTATCAAATCCAACAGCGACCAATATAAATTCAGAACATTGTATAATGACAAGTTAAAAAATAGTTTTTACTACAATATCCTTTGCTCGGAATATGGGGTCGATGATTCCAATCACTGGAATTACGATCGTAAATTGCTAATAATTGTTAAATGTAACATCTGATGTAATTTATCTTGTGAAATTCAAGTGCAAGTGTATATTCCATGTTCGACTCAGTTATTCCATCTCAAGTATCTGCCCACACTTGAGCGCGTGGAATATCAAACGGTCTAATTTTGAAGAATTTTACATCAAAGTTCATCAAAAAAGATTCATTGTCACTTGTAGCATTGGAATTACTAATAGTTACAAGAAGGGATGCGTGATTGACTTAAAAATATTTACCAATTGCCGTGTTTTGAAATTTCTCGCTCATTGTGGAATGTGGAATATGCATCTCTCGCACATGGTGGTCGGAAGTACACAATGTGGAATTGGGACAATTACGAATACATATTTCTTCTACTTGAATACCAACTAAGCGTTAGCCTTGGCGTGCGAAGAGTGGATAAGATTGAACATTCTAGAGCTTCAACTAATTGGCACAAATGAAAATCGAGGACTGTCATTTTCTGCCTTTTAGCACCTCTGTCGATGCATGATGCATTGCCCAACTTGTCTTTGCCACCCATTGTTCAATTTCTTTCAAAATATCAAACCATGAAGGAATTTACGTTCCAATTGCTGTTCTACCGGGGCACATATAAAACTATTCTATTTGTGTTCCCAAATGCATCAGGCTCCCGGAAGTTATCAACCGGCAAAATTATTTCGGGTGTAGGCGTTGGTAAGAATTTGGTGAAGTTCCCTCGTAAGCCTAATTTTAACTAAATTTTATTGGTTAGACACGGCCACATTTTTAAACGATTTTATTTTGTCCAGAAGATATTTTAAGTAGGTGCACATCCGCGTTTTTGAAAAGTGATTCAGCCATGTTTTTAATCTTCTATCGGATAGCAATCAGTCTTTGGTGGGTCGCATCGAATTTGTTGTTGAGATGGCGGAGGTCTTGGGTGGCAGCATTCGGTTTCGCAACAATCGTACTTTTTATTCGGAAAAAATTCCTGGTGCTCACTCAAACGGTACAAGTGCGCATTAGGTTGAGGAGCTGTGCGATAGTCATAGGGCATGACATGGCCTGGAACTCCTCTATCGATTCTCATTCTTTCCAACTGTTGAGATAACTGATCCTTCTCAAATTGTTCAATAGACTTGTCTGGGCAATACTGCTGAGCAAATTCTGGTGCCTCCTGTTCGTCGTAACCTTCAGTTCCCTGAATTCACCAGAATTAAATTACTATTCATTATTATTATCATTAGAAAATTTAGCGAGGTCAGCGTCAGAGGCAAAGAGGGAAGGAGAGAAAAATATCCATTGCTTACGTTTTCCTGAGCTTCTGCTTTTGCTTCGTCGGAAGCCGATTGTGTAACAATATTTGCATTAATCGCAGCTGAAAATTTGGCTTGGTCCACAATATCTGGGTCAGGTTTTCTCCATCCACGCTCAGTGTCAAATGCCCAATGATTTGACCACGCTGCACGCTTGACCCTATCCCATTTAGTATGAACCGTTACTTCGAATTCGTCTCCGAAATATGTCAAAACAGGGTAGTCCGGTTCTAGGCTCAAATTGTTTCCACTCAAAGCATGCTGGATGAGCATCCTAGTTTTTAACTGCAGAAATCGATACCGATTCTCTGAATAAAATTTGAAGCTTGCGAATTGCGAATCTCTGAAGATGGAAGTGTAAAGCTTACGGGTACTGCGATCCCGAAATCCATTTTGAACTTTGTGAAAGGATCCAAGGGAATCGCTCGCCACAAAGTGTTCGGATTTACAGTGTCCGAAAATCGAACTTGGGGTTTTCCAGAGTGAATCGCAGCCGTGTGGAGGGCACTGGCTGGAGCGGAATGTACATAAAGCTAGAAAATTCAAATGAAGTTAGTTTATACAAAAAATTGACTTCTGAATTGGTAAACACATTCAGTGTCGAATAGGACAAACTGGAAAATGCTGAGTTGGCATAGCCCGAATACGAAAAACATCGCCGTAATGAAGAACTGTACGGTTATCCTCTGGGCAATCCGGACTGCAAAAAATTGGCAGATTTAAACATTGAACCTTAACCATTTTTCAAGGTTGCAAACTCGATTACCGTTCGATGACGAATGAATTTCGCACTACTGGAAACAAATGTGGAGACGCAGAAATAATACTATCCGTATCCAGAAAAGGGCGATGATCAACCACCATTGCTGGGACTGAAGCACTCAGCGCCATTTGTGCAAGTTTGCAATATTTTTTGAAAGGATATGCTTCGACCGCAGCTGGGCAATCAGGCCCTGGAGAAATTAATTGTACGCTGTCACCAAAGTAGACAAAGCCGTCCCGACGAGCAGTCAGTCGAACCTAAGCCAGTTTAATTACTCAACTGATTAGTTATAAAACATTTTCTACAATTATGCAATTGATTGAATTTGTCTGGGTTTACGGGTTTGAGCAAAAAATCCACCATTGTCTGCGATTTTTGAATCGACAGCTCCTCACATTCACGCTTCTTAAGGAATTCCTCACGAGACAACTATGTATTTATTTTTAAAGGTGAATTTTTAAGCATTAGATTTCTGAGACGGATTCGACGATAGTTCATGTTTACAACTTACGGTGTTTCGCACGGTCTGCTCGTACCAGTTTCCGACATAGGTTTCTGCACTAAATATTGTTTTTCCAGGAGGCACCACATGCACAATACCGAGGTCAACTTTACCAATACTGTCCATATCCGCTGAAAGTTTCTTTGCTGCCTTAATTAGGTACTAATTTTCACCTGATATCTCAAACCTTTTGTTCAGTTACAATTAAGTACATGGCGAGATTAAAACATTTTCTTGCTTTAGAATCATAATTTTTAAAATTTCGGCTTGTCAACATTTAATTTTCAACATTTCGACCGTTTCCGTAGTATTTCAATTTCAATTTTGTGGTGATCTGCGAATTCCTTCCAAATTCTAATGAATTAGAACAATAGAACAAGAACAATTATTCCATCCAATCACAAGAACTTTATTGCTATAATCGACACTTCGACAATACGACAATTCGACTAAACTGACTATGGCCCACTCAGCCAGACTTTGAGCAATTTGAATAATAAATTATTATTTAGTCTCATTCTTAGTCAAACTTTTCAAAACAATCATGGAATATCAGGTGCACTGCTCCCATCCGGTGCTAGCCGAACTTGTTGAACAATAAATCCAGTCTCTAATTCAATTATATAAGCTCGGACCACAGTCAACATGTACATATCCGCAACCAAGTTTATCAAATGTGTGGGCAAATTGTAAACGTAAATATCTCGAACACTTTCATGGAGAGCTATTATAGTGAAGTAGTAAGCTATTTCGAGCAGGACGCATACGACCACAACGACGCACCATATTTGACAATGTAGGATTTTTTTCTGAAAATTTTCAAAATTAATAATATAGCTAGTCATAAAATGAAATTTTTCAAACCCACTCTGCTCTGCTAACCTGATAAGCTCCGAATAGAAGAATCACAGATACGCCGATAAAAATGAGAGCAAAACAAATGCCAATGATAAACTTTGCATAGCCAAACTCTTCGAATAGAAACAGGGATATTATATTTGTAATCAAAGATTCAAATGCTGCAACCTAGAAAATTAAAATAATTTTGCAAATCGAACCAAGTCAGCTAAAACTAGAAATTCGATTTTTATGTAAAAGTATCACCGTACGATTTGAACAATTGCCACAGCGTGTGTTCCAGTTTGAAGTGAATAAGGTCCACAAGGCCTGAACTTGAATACCATGGCAGACGACTAGTTAGGTGTGCTTAACCTTTTAGAAATATTAATTTTGAAATTTTTTAATGCCCATAATGTCAAAAATGTTATCAAGATTTCACTCCATATGTAAAATTCTCTGAAGATCGGAACTCAACTAAAAGGAACCTTGCACCATCCGACCCAAACCACTTTAAATCCGGTTTGTTTTGTTGGCTACTACAACTATCTGATCTGCAGGACACAATAAATGCAACAACATAAAAAAACAAGTCCATGATTCGTATTCAATATTTTCTTGTCACATACTGCAACAGTAGATGGAAAACAAGGCGAGTGTATTTGGCGAATTTGGCCATTGTTGTTTAATTCCTCGCTTAGTGAATGGCTGACTTACACTTAAAAGGTACTAAAACGTAAGCAACGAATTGAAGAAATTGTCATAAGTCGACAGTATCATGTTCCATTCTCATCTCACAACAAAATATTCAAACCACGTCTACCACGTATCCAAGCCTGGACAATTTTAATTATGGGAAGGAATATCGCAAATTGGCAAATCTATCTTTGTAGTAAGCTAATACTGCGAATATCTCAATTTTGCATAGAGATGCACAAATAACTAATTAAATAAATCATTAAAATCGTCTTCAAAAATAATTTAATTCGGAGTTCTTGTTTGTTCTTGCAATAAAAACATCAACAGCAATACACATCATGTTAGCTTCGTTTTATTATCATATCACACATGAGAACAGAACCAAACACAAAATACAAAGGAGTAAATGTCATAAAAAGTGCAAGAGTGCTACGAGAAGTGAATAATAATTAGCACTTGCGGAAGCAGGAAATGATGAAGAGTGAACTCTTCCTTCCCAAAAGCTTTTGCTTAAATAACAAAATGACTAAAACTCAAATAAAAGTCTTCATTTCTCGGTTCTGAAATATTGTTATGATATTATAAAAAGTGAAGTCCCTCGTTGCAGTAGTATCCCTCTTGATCATGACCCGACCCTTCCTTTTTCTAGTTAATTAAAAACACATCAAAATTAGTAAGTGCACCAATCGAATTGAGTTTTCGAAAATTAAGTCAAGCCAAGATACACATACTTTTATTTTTACTCTAAATTCAGCTTTTGTACAACTTTTCCAACACTGCTGTCACTTCACTCTAGCCACAACTCTCTGCAAAACAGAACGTTTGATTAATTTCATTCATGATATATTACTCGAATTTAGTTCAAATCAGAACAGCCAAACTGACCAACCATACAAACATTACAACCTAAATATGACTTTTCTTGTTTACTTTACTTTTCTGAAGTATATTTTCAACAATTGGACTCGAATCAAAGTGACTGACTACAAATTGCAAATATATTTGCACTCAAAACCACTTGCGGCAGACAGACAGGCAGCTCCTTAAAAATTAAAGCAAGCTAACCCTGCCAAGTGCCAAATCTAAAGTACGAAATAATCAAAAATCCTTTAATTGTTTCATTTCAGTAACCTGCCCGCATGCATGGTATGCATGTAGTAATTTGAAAAGAACCAGTTTCACCCCGACCGACCTGTCTAAACAATAGTTAATTGAACAGGCCCAAAAGACATGGAATATATTTTGCGCTAGTCGTAATATACAATTTACAGCCCGCGCACAACATTCATCTCTTCATCATTACTAACTTTTAAGATTTAAATTACAATGTGTCCAAAACTTTGATGCAAAAATGAGTTATTGAGATTTCGCCGAAGAGTCGACAAGTGCTGTGGCTTTGCATCCCAACTATCATAAGTCAAGTCAAGTCTGTGAGGCGTTTTTATTACTTTAAATATTTTCTTGCGCATTCACTAAGCATTTGCATGTAGTAGGAGTCAACTTTTTTTTGTTAGTTCGGATTTGGTTTTGACTTGATGCTGCGTTTTCTGTACTACTGGCGAAATCACATTTATGGTTAAATTTAAATTAAAGTCATACGCTTCCTCCTTCCTAACCAATTATTTGGGGTGTGGTAGTTTTCTACGTTGTGATGCGATTGACAGGTTGGCAGTGGCAGTGGAAATGCAATGCGCAATTGGAATTTGGAATGAATTTCGTCCTTAGGGATCTTCGAATGAAACTAAAGTTTATTTTTTTGCCGAAAGAGCTGTGCTGATATTTTTCATTTGAAAAAATATGTATTGTAAGCACAGCACAGCTGAAATGCTGATGAAAGCTAATCAATCCTTTGATCTCAATTTGGAATGACATTGGCTAGAAATTATTCAATTACATTTGAAAGGGAGGGGCACGAAGGACAAAGACAAATGTGTGCTTGCTGTGTTGTTTCGTAACATTTAGCACCTGAAGGAAGCTTGCGAAAAAACTGGCATCTTTGATTGATTGTTTATTAATGAATTGGCAATAAATTTATTTTACATCTTTAGGTTTTATATTCTCTCAAATTTTTGCAAAAAAATTTACTAACAAGAAAATAGTTTCGGCTTTTGCTAGAAACTTGCTCATATTGAGTTGAATTTGTTGTGGCAGTGCAATGCAGTTGCTTAAAAGTAAAAGTCGAGAATTCAAATGTTTCTTGTGTGCGTGTGAAATGAATCAATTTTATGTATGATTTGTAGCACGTACTCGCAATAACAATTAAAACTTACTTGTTAATTTCATTCCCTCGACTCTTGCTAACTGTCCAATCCATGCCTACTATTTAGCGTCACAGTAGTAGTTGGGATTTCCTTGGCACCCACCTTCGACTTTGACATCCGGTTGCCATTTTCTAGCGTCATTTTTCCATTTCGTTTCAGCGTGAAATTCTTTTCTAGAAATCCAGCCAAAAACTTTGTCCGCGGTAGTTGTTGCTGGTAGCGGTCTGACTTTAGCTCACTGCCATTGTTGGACTTGCCATTCATGACTTGTTGCTGTTTTTTGTCATCTTTTTCAACTTTATTGCGACGCATTAAAGTCGAAATGATGCCTCCGCCGCCATTTGTAATGCCTGCTGCTTTCTTTTCCTTTGGCACTTTTTCATTGCTGTCGGTGGTGGTTTCAGTATTTTTCTTCTTGTAGATTATTTCTAAAGAATTGGAATGATTTGAAAATCCATTTTTGAGATGGTTTGGAGTTGAAACTGGTGTGATCGGGCTCGGATGCTTGAATCCATTCGTGTTATGATATTTTTGGTGACCATTTCCATTACTTTTGCTGTGCAACTTGTCCGATTCAGGCGAATTTCCTTCATTTAATTTGCTAACCCCATTGAAATTAACTCGGCCATTGTTCCATAGCCGATAGTCTCGGTTCAACTTGCTGATATCATCAAATTTATCATTTTCTGAAAGATAGTCGGTAGAGGTTCGGAAATTATTTCCTATTTTAGCAGGAGAGGAAAGTGCAAAGCTCTCATGATTTTTATCAACGTTTCTGACTAATTGTGAGGAATAAATTCTGGTCGGTGGATCGCTTGAAATTAGATTAGATTTTGTGTCAAAATAAGGATACAAAGTGGACTTGTCCAAGTTTAAATTCCTTTGGTGAAGAGATCTTGAGATGGAATCTCCGTAGAAAAATGTTCTTTCTGGTTTTTCCATCAAATTGGGCTTGTCCGTGGCAATAATACTATTGAAGTTGTTCAGGACGCCTTCATTGTTCACGACAACAGTGGTTACGTTCTTTGGTTTTAAATCAGGAGGCGAATAGCCTTGGACAACCAAGTTTGTGTCTTGTTGGCTTACAATGTGGTGATTTAAATAAAGTTGCGGGTGTATGTGAGGTTTGTGCGAATGAGAATGAACCTGAACTTGCCCCTGGCCCTGGACCTGGGCGTCTATGGGTGTTGCAGTTGTATGAATAGTTTTTTTGGTCGAAAATCCATTCCGTGGTTCGGACACGACTACTTGAGCATAAATTACTTCAGGAGTTTTACTCCTACTGGTTCTATTGTTGTTGTCGGTGCTACGTTTTCGGTCGATTGTTGCTGTTGAATTACTGCTTCTTTCTGGGGAGAACCGAGCTACCCGCTGAGTTGAATTTGAGCCATTAAATCGATTATAAGAACTAAATTTTGGTAATGGCGGTCGCTGTGGTGGTAATCTGGTACTACTGGCCCTGGTAACTGCAGGTGGTGGTGGTACGTTTGAATTTGAAATATTCGAATTTGAGTTTGCTATAGAGTATCGTCGGACGATACCGTTGCCGAAATTGGAAATTCCGATATCTTCTGGTCCACTCAGACTACTGATTGGACTTTCAGATGTTTCTTGGCCAATTTTGTTGTCAATGTCCTTGTCATCACTCCCGCTACTATTTGTCGGAGTTTCGCCAATACTGTTTAGACCGATTCGTCTGGTTGTTTGAAACCGTGGTCTAAATCTTTCGACTTTCCATTCTTCGAGAGGATAATCTTGGGAAACTTGACCGTTTGTGTAGGAGTTCAAATTGGTTAAGCTCTCACTGGCTGAACTCTGACTTCGCAGCTTTTTCTTGGCCGCATTGGTTCTGAAAAATTCACTAAATTTACTCGGGCTTCTTTGCAACGGTTTTCTTGGCGGGCGCTCGAGAGAGTAACTGTTGTAGAAATTTGGAGAAACGGAACAACTTAAATTTTCAACAAGTTTTAGCACATTTTGTGCTTCGTTGTACAATTCGTTTGGATTTTCTTCCTGGGTTTCATTCACCCAGAGTCTTGGGTTTGGGAGCCCAGGGCATCTGAGAACAGCCACCAGTTTTCCATTTGGATCAGTTTCATAGCCACGTGGGATTCTTTTGATATGAACATCACGATTAAATGAAACTCGTTTGCTCTGTTGGGAATTGTTGGACAGTTCGGAGCGAAGTGATTGAGATCGATGGACATTTGATTTGGGACGCTGTTGTTGGTCTGGCGGTTGTTTGATGTGGTATTGTAAGGATGTGACTGGCATTTTTGCACAATAATTATGAGCTGCTCAACACTCTGTGGTCAGTTCAAAGCGGACAGTCAATTCGTTTGGACTAGGATTGATCTATTTTTAAACACCTGCAATAAAAAGAATAGCCATTTTTTATAAAAATATTTCCGACATGATCACGAAAGGAAATGGAAGTTATCTTTTTATTTGTTAAAGTAGCAAAACTTGATACGTTTTTGACAAATTGATTGTCAAAAAACCGTAGTGAAAATTTAGGTGCGTGAGCGTGAGTAATGATGAGCAAATAGAATATGACTTTTTTCAGGTGCCAAAACTAATTCTTGCCTCTTGGCGAGATGATGCAGAATATCAAGCGGCCAAGTCGGTCAAATAGAATTTGACCATAAGTAGCCTTAGCACAGCTGCCTGCATGCATTCGGAGAAATTCAATTATTGCCTTTCGTGACAAGAAACATGTAATACCCATTAAGACTCAACAATCATTTTTCCCTGTGTCCATATTCGTTAATATTCGGGTCAATAATGGTTGAGTTGACTCTTGACTTGTAAGATTTGGTTTTAAGGACAACCGGCGGGCGCGTTGTGACCGTATTTATTTTGCATAAAGTTCAATAGACAAAACACGTAACAAGTGAGCAAATAAATAATGCAGTGTGTGGCTGAATCCACCATTAGCCATTCCATTCCATCCATCCATTGAATAAAACTCAAACCTGATGAGCTAAATGCTAAGCACTACACTACCACCTTGGATTTGCAATATTGAAATTCCAAGTCCAACAGCAAAAGTAATATTAAAATGTAATACAAATACAAGTACAAAGTACAAGTGTAACTTAACCCTTTTGTTCCTTTTAGGGCTTTTGATGACGACTTCGAGGATGACGACGACTAATGCCAGTCCACTTGCCACTTGGCTGGTCGGCTTTATTACACCAGGCCGGCGAGTGGTGGGGTGGACCACAAAATGAAGAAAGTTCAGTTCATTGCATATTCGTTCGAATTCGTAACTTGCAATAATAATGTTCTATGTTCATGACCCGACCGAACTCGATCTTACGGAGTTTGTTCTTTTCATCTCCTGTCTGTTCTTTAGTACACATATTGTTGTACTTGTACTAAGTAAGTTAACTGACATTTCATGTGCATTGTTGTTTATTGTTGCTGTGCTTTTGCTGAAAGAATGAGAAGCACCCGACTGACTACAAACTTAATTACAAGGTGTGTGCATGAACACATTTCACGTTTATCTTTTGCTGCACACAAAGTGTCGGTCGTAAAGCTTGTGCGCGGGCCGGCAAAAAAATATAAGAAGAAACACGGCAGTCCTCTCCTCATCTCTCGGGCTTTTATAATCTCATCTCACACATATAATTACATTCTGAAAATCTACTCGTTTTGCTTTTAAAATGTCGTTAATGGGTTTGAAAAAAAAAAGATTTGTTAGGGTAACTCTCTATTGAAATTTCACCGCACCGCACCGAAGCGATCTGATGTTGTGAGGTATGCATGTAAAATGCGTGTTCAGACTTTAGATTTTGACCAAAAGGTACAGAATGTGCAAATGCTGTGCGGTGATTGACCACAACACAACATTTTGTCATTGTCAATGTCAAGACTTTGTTGTGAGGGAATCGTGATAACATGTACGTTACGCGATATCAAAACTAACCAACACATGTTATGAATGACCAACCCAAGAATGTGAAGCCCTAAGCCAAGTCAAGCCATGCTGAAATAACCCATTGTTTCAAATGGGTGATATATTATGGTCATTGTTGTTCGGCTTACCAGTGTGTACAGGAGTTTGCACTGGACATATAGACTCGAAGATTTAAAGAAGATGCAGGCGGAGGAGGCTGGCAGGTAGGACCGCCATGTGTGCACAAGTGAAAATTTAAATATGCGATAAGAAGAGCAATCTCAGAGTGTTAATGCGAATGTGAACGACTGCCGCCGCAAAGAGGTTGATTTCACTCCGGCTCCTCCGACATTTCATACAAAAAATTGGGATTTTTAGCATTCCATGATAGAGTTGGAATTAAAATAGCAGAAGGGATCGTCACGGACACTAAAACCGCATAATTTGGATGTACTTTATTTGAAATGCTCGAATGAAAATTTATGATTCATTGCTGTGTTCCTGTAAAGATTTGCAATGTGCGAATTTTTAGCTTCTTTTCGAAAATTTGATCTCTGCTCACCCTGAGCATCAAGTAGTAAGTAAAATTTTGCAAATTTTGCCAGGATAAGATTCGGCGGTGGGATTTGGAAATGACGAAATCGCGATTTCAACCCTTCCCTTGTTGGACAGACTTAAGGTTTGGTTTAAGGATTGCATTCGTTCGAGTGCGTCAGAGGCACGGCTAGCAAGTTGAGTTGCACGCAGGCAGAAAAGTCAAGCATTAACCCGTGCAACGTTTCATTATAAATGGTCATGAACGGATCTTAGCCAGGGTCAATCATAAAACTACTAAAACACCTACGATGACAAACACGTAAATCATTTTACCATGTTCGCCGTCTACACACTGCATGCAGATTCACGTTCAGAGGATGAACGCTACTTGTTCAATTTCAGTTCAAACAAATTAGAAAAAGAAGCTTTGACTGTCACACTTTTCATTGATGGACATGAACAAGCTTGGTGCAGAAGGATTTAATGAAGTTCGGTACAGAAATTTAGCATAATTTTGATTACCTTTTCGGTTCGAAATGTAGATAATTCTATTTAAAGCATTTGCGACAGAGAAGCATGAGTTTACCAAGGATTCATCTACAGTTCAACATCAAATAGTGCGTTCAAATTAAGAATTTCTGG
>JAQGCM010001216.1:0-16624 GCA_034699705.1 Hymenaphorura dentifera | reverse complement strand
CAGAAATGGGCTGGGACCGCCAAAGACCGCCCAAAGCAAGATCCAGTTCCAAATACGGCCCCACCTGAGGCTATCAGACTTGCAGTTCCAGAACTCGAGCCCCCAGGTGTCATTCCACTTCTTAAGGGATTTAAGGTCTGGCCAAAAATGGGGTTCGAACTTCCATTGCTAACCATGAATGTAAACATGTATACATGTATTACACTCGAAGGATTTTATATCAAAATGTAAAAAGAAATTACCACAGAACACCTTGGGGAACATTTGTTTTTGCAATCGGAACCGCTCCCAATTCTTTCAAAGCGTTTACAATATTTGCTGATGATTTTGCCGGTTTGTACAGATTTTTAACATAACCAAGCGTGCTATCCACACCTTCAACATCTGTATCATCTTTAACGCACATCGGTACACCGTGTAGTGGACCCATTATTGTAGGCATTTCATCTAAAGATTTTGCCAGAGTCTGCGTAAGCAAAATCCACAGAATAATATGTCAGTGTTCAAGAACTTCACAATTTGATAATAAACTCAATATACTGTTACAAACATTTTGCAAAAAACATGCAGTATCTCAGAAATAGTAGAATAATTATTTCCTCAGACAATATTTTGGCACTCACGACTGCGTCTGGAATAAAATCAGTCACAGAATTGAACTTCTCTGTATCTTCCAGTGCCTAGATTTAAATACAAATAACACATAAAAATTCAGCTTTGCACACAGGCAACAATTTTCTTCAATTTTAAGCAATATGTTGAGGTACCTTTGCAATGTACGTTAATGTCACCTCGAGGGCTGACAGTTTTCGACTTTGCAATTTGCTTATTAACGATTCGACGGACAAAGACGTAATATTTCGGTGATCTGTTGTCCCATTTCCAAAAATCTCCTTCATATTGCTCAACAAAAGCTTGCGCTCGGCTTGTTTCCTTTTGAGCACATCCATTAAACGTTTCTTTTCCATGAATGACTTGTAGTTGACAAGTTTGAAGAGCAAGTACGTGAGTTGGATAGGCCAAGTCAGACAAAATAGAACTACAGATGCTACATTATAAAATATGAAACCCACAATATAAAAAATCGTTTTGATGTACTCTGGAATAAAATCCATTCCTAAGTTTTTGAAATGTACTAATATTAAAACAAATCTAACTTATTTGGAACACTCGGAATGAGCACAACT
The DNA here is from genome assembly GCA_034699705.1 of Hymenaphorura dentifera. NCBI lineage: Eukaryota > Metazoa > Arthropoda > Collembola > Poduromorpha > Onychiuridae > Hymenaphorura > Hymenaphorura dentifera. Next base: position 15,437 of record JAQGCM010001216.1, on the reverse strand, counting down.
TAACTTTAAATTGAAAATGTAAGATTGTCATCTGATGTTCAGAGATTTCTAAATAGTGCTCGTGGTGGCTTATCTCAGAAGTAGGTTTGAGGAAAACAAACATTCAACTCATTCAAGTTGAGAGTTAGTCAACGCAAAAGCAGTTAACTGATTAACAAGCAGTCCGGCTTTAAATAATATACTAGCTCTGTCATGCTTCAAATTGAGTTCCAAATTGCCACCAATCGTATAAATTCGTGTATTTATAACTTCGAATTCAGTTTACAGATGCTTAGCCTACTTGATTTTGACACTAATTTTACAAAGCCACAGTATTTTTAAGATCATTAGTTCGATTTGCGGATGGAATTTCAAGATACACGTACTTCAAATTTTTCAAGTTGGAAATGTACGATGGATGCCTATTTTAAATTAAACATGTCACAACTCAGTTCCTAGACAATAGATAATTTGTTACTCTTAACCTATATTCGAGCACAGCACTTGCATGCACTCATAGCAAGAAACTCTCCGGGACGGTATTGTTTCCTTGGTTGACAACCAACTAATTTCTTGCCACCGTTATCTGAAGGAAAATACTCACTAGGCGGGGAACTACTTTGTATTTGCGATTAAACTAGCACCAAACACTACCATACTTCAGACGAACTCAAGATTTAATACAATTTGAGAGTAGAGTTCTCGCCCAAAGAAAACAAAGAGCTCAGTTTAATTCGTGATTCATGACCAAAGTCCCAATTTTTGTTTCCTTTCCGGAGGGACCCAATTGACTAGAATAAAAACATGTTTGAAAACAGACGAAAAAATATTTTTCAAATAATAATTAGTTCTGGTTGTCAACCAATAACGACTAGAATCAACAAAATCGTCCCGTAGAATTTCTGACTGGGAGTGAGTGCACACAAAGCGCTTCCGATGGACGAACCTAATAGTGTAGTTTTTTTACACTTTGCTTTGTGAATTCAGTTTTAAGATATTTCTGTGGGTGACATTAGGATTTCACTTAAGTCGCTAGTTAAGGAAATACTTAAGTCTTTTAATGATGAATCCACCCTCAGGCATTCCATGTAAAAATAAGATTTCTCAAAAGGAATCGGTTGACTCAATGGTGGACTACATTCAAAAAAGGCGAATGCGGAAATTAGAGAAGTCCAATGCTGATAATGCCTGCAACAGTGTCGCTTTTGAAGACACTTCTGATGATGGGCAAAACACGCCAACCGGATTGAATCAAAATCAACCATTGAATGCACGAGACAGAAGTTTTGGGTTACCAAATACGTTTCAAATTCCATTCGACCGTGATCCCTTAGATTTCGATTCACAAATCATTTCGAATTCTGAAATTCGCAAGGAAGTCGTATCACTAAGGATTGCTCTGGCGGCCAGACAAAGTCTCCTTAACGAACTTCAGAATCGAATTAAGGCAAGATTGCAAACTGACATTTAATCAAAACATAGGCTCAGCTTAATGTGTTTACGATCATTTTTCAGAAAGCAAATCGTATATTGAACCACCGCTTTGCAACGTTAACTGCAGATCCTGATCTTGCAATAAGTTCTGCCCAATTCCAAGATATTCTTGCTTCTCATCGAAAATTTGTTCGGTGGTTAAACAGATTTACCATAAAAGGAATTGAAGACATTTCAAAGTTTGAGGAACTAAATATTAGTCGAAGAACTGAAAACAGTCAAACAAATTACTACGTCGAAACAACAGTACCGATTGATGGTGTTGAAATCGCTGGAGTTTTCATACCAATTCCTCTAAATGTAAGTTCACATGTTGCAATTGCAGAACCAGAGTTACCTCTTCCGCCTACTTCCCCCTCCCCTTCAAGGGGCGACGAAAATGCTGACAAAACTATCAGTGTCTCTGCAAATGTGCAACGATCAGCCATCAACAATGAGCGATCTGTCCGCTCTGGACAACAAAAGAGTTCTCAACAAGAAAAGAATGTCCTTTCGTCAGTTGTCGAAACTGGAAAAACGGCATTTCAAATGAATCCTGCAATTGCAAACACCGGTTTGACCAAAACATTAAAAACCAGTCAGAAAAGTTCGGTGTTGGCATCGAAAAAATTGGCTTACGTCGAAGCTGTAGAATTTACGGCTGATGCAGAAAACACCGCTTCGGTAGACCTGCCAGACGAAGTTATTTATAGCTTTGCCGACTTTAATAACAACCTTTGTTTCCAAAACTCAATGCAATTTCCTCAGCAAGGTTCCTCCAAACCTACTACACCTAAGCAAACTGACCTTTCAAAGCCAGTTAGTCTGAAATTGGATGTAGGAAAATCAATTATACAAAATTTAATTAACAAGGATCTGGCTTGTTGCTATCCTCAAGGCCCGATAAGATCGTCGAATGCCACTGATTTAGCACTTGAAGAATTTCAAGGGCCTGAGAGCAAAATTGTGGATGTCATTCCTGATCGAAAGTATTATTTGAAGGAGCCATCACGTTCTAGCCCCTCTCCCCAAAATGGAACCCCGAAACAAACAACCGGTTCCAAAACTTGTGCAGCAAATTTTTCTTTACCTCAATACTGTGATTCTGAATACCATGACACAGAAGAACTTTACCGAAGAGTCAGTGACAAAGCCAGTCTGAGTTCCATTGCACTCGATTCTCCAGAGGAAATGAAAGCTAGTACAAATTTGAGCAAACTCAACATTTTCCCTTCTCAACAAAGTGAAGAAAATAAATCAGTCAAAATTAGGGCGTCCGTGACCGAAGAAGATCTCAGAAACCGAATGAATAATTTCAAAAAATTTGTAAGAGCGTCAGTTGAAGATATCGGTTCGGTCAATTCGAATGAAAGTGAAGATGATGCTCCTGGGGTTATGCAATTTCAATCGCCGCCAGCCTATGCATCAACTTCAAGCTTTGAAACGGTCGAAGACTCTCATGTTGAAAAATACAGTGATTTAAGTGATGCTTTAAAAGCGCAAGATGAAGAACTTCATGCAAAGCTCAAAATTGGCCAGTCTAGTCGTCAAATGAACGAATCGAGGGTCAACTCTTTTGTGGCTCCCAATAAAAAGACCAAAGAAACTTCGGAACAGCCGAACAAAGCGGCTCCCCAAGAAAATATTAGAAATACAACAAATCCATTTTTGCCTAAATGTTTCCCCAAACTATACAAACTGAGTAGCAAAAATGATTTAGAAGATATATCCGAATCCAGTTTTGATGGCATCTCGAGCCCCGGTTTTTCACAAAAATGCCTTTTGACAGCTCCAACAAATCTTGAAAATCAGTGGTCGCAATTCTTCCAAGACGAATCTTTGAACCGGCTGAGGCATGCCTTTGAATTGAATGAAATAGTGGTTAGTTTCGACAATATTTTGAGCCCACTCATGAATGCGGTTCAACAAGAAAGTCTCGATCAACCAACCAGGCAGGAACAACCAGACGATCTTCTGAGTTCGGAAGTCGAGACTCTGAGAAAGCAATTATCCCAAACAGCAGTCTACGCTAAACAGGAAGCGACTTGTGAAAATACTACTGAAGCACAGGATGGACCTCAACAGGAACCATGCAAATGTCAAAGACGCAGCAAAATTCCCACACCATGCTATAAATACATATCACCGAGAGGATCACAAGATGAACATAATAATACGGTCACAACAAATCCGCAAATTGTTTCCCCAAGAAAGATGCCGGTGCCGAGAGAACAGCCAAGGCCACTGAAAAATTCTGCGAATAATTCGCCAAGAGTTCCCAAGAAGATTCCTCAGAGTAAAGTTTGCGGGCAAAACAATGCAGAAAAGTTTTCTAAACGGACAACTTCAGCTCCCAGGAATTTGTCCCCCGGGCCAAGATGTAGAGCCGCTTTTGACATGAATGGATCCCAGGCTAGACCACGATCGATCCCTACATCACCGCGCGTGAATCCGAACCCACTCAACCCTAACCCCAAAACTTCTTATTACACTACTGAATATGGAGCCGCCTACAACCGATTCGGTTGGAAAAAAGAGTAACAAAAATCTTTGAAGAAAATTTCAAAATTGGACGTTAAATTTTATGTAACACAACGAACACAATTTATTATTTTTCAATTAAAAATTTATTTTACCTTATGTAACAATTATTTCAATGATTATAAGTTACGTTTACGGACAACAACTTTCGGCTACTGATTTGTTTTGGCCTTCCCTGTTGTCACAATTTTCTTTCCAAGTAGTTAGGTTTGTTTCGAACTTTTCAATTGTAATCTGTAATCAGTCAATATTGTATGAATTATTTTCAGAGGCAAAATGAAGAGTTCGATATCGATTATTTTCACTACTGAATGGAAATTTAGAAATTCTTGGACTCTTGGCAGTACTAGTATCTTGTCTTTGTAACTTGAATGCGTCGTACCTTGTAATCCTTAGTGCAATTCTTCTTAGCGTTTGTCAAAATTTGAACAAACGCATCATAAACTAAAGCATCCTCAAGTTTATCGCAATACAAAGAGAATCCATCCTCGATTATCCTGAAAGTCTTATCGTTGTAGGGCAATAGACTCAAGCAGTACGCCACGTCTTGTCGAGGTCTCCCAATTTCTAGATATTTGAAGCGAGAAACTAGCTTTTCGATTAGTCCAGCCAGCTGAGCCGGTTTCTTCAATTTGACCAGTAGAAACCTACGGTACACAGTAATCAGGTAATTGCAGTTCTCAAATACTACATACAATCTCTAAAGTATTACTTACTTCATTATCTGCTGATACTCAATGGCTGATATATTTTTTTCGCACGAAAGAAATGTTATTATTTCAGGAAAACAATTATAAACAATATTGTTTTTCTCCGCCATCTTTGTAAAGAAATCCTGGGCCGAATCTAATGTATTTGAAATCAAGACGGATTAATTTATTTGAACATTTATAGTATTTTGTTGGTTAAGAAACGAACCTCTTAGTGGAGGGTGAGCGTCATTCAAGCAAATTGAACTTGCAATTAAGTATTCCCGAACTTTGATAACTTCGCTGAGGCAAAGGTAAATGATGAAATCCAAAGTAGCAGCCCGAATTTTGATATTCTCGTCCCGAAGTCTGAATGGCCCAATTTTTTTATTATTTAGCTTTAGGCAACAAAAGCGAGACAAAATATATTTCACAATACCCTTTCGTGATGGACTTGTTACACAGCTCCATCGAATTTGGGAAACGCATATTGATATAAACGGCGGCCTTAATGAGCTCAACTTTCAAGTATTGACATGTAGTTTTCTCCCACAACTCCAGAAAAAACTGTATTGAGAACAAAATCTTGTAGCAGTTACAAAGGATATAAATTTGGCAGACTCTTACCTGCATAGTCCCGAGCATTCCGTGACTGTTGATGCACATTACTTTTGTCAGCAATCCAATACATGAAACTTGAGTAGGGTAGCTAAGAATATCCATTTGTTTGCACATATGCATCACGTGTAACCTGCAAAATTTTGTGATACCGAATTACCGATTACCGACTTATAACTGAAAACTAATTGCACTTGCAAAGCATTAAACCTGGGTTAGCAAACTTACCGGACTTGAGACATCAATCCTTCATTTAACATTGAGTCTAGGTAGTCACGAATTCTTTCATACTCCCGATCACCAACCCCTACCATTTCCTCCATCTTCAAGTTACAGAAATTTATCAAGATTTTCGAATCGTATGTCTTGTCTGATTTTATATTCAAAACATTGAGAAAACTGTCTGGCTAAAATAACTCTTATCCGTATGTAAAAGTTCATTCATGTACATTAATTTAAGCAGTGTATTCTCAAATTCTTTTGCAAAATATTCACATATACAGCGATATTGACAATGTGCGGATAAAATCAATACCTCAGCTGTTTTGTCGATGCCGTCAGCAAGAGTCAAATTTTTTCTGCTCATTCGGTTCATTATACTTCGACGGGACACAGTAGAATCGTCGGACACCTTAGATCCATTTTGAAGTGTACTTTCATCGGAAGCACTTCCCATGGTAGTGTTATTGCCGTTTGTCGAGAAGTTTCTATTTGGTCGACCCTTGCTTGGTATCCCTTTGCGTGAGCTGGATTTCTTTCCTGGTGGGTCCTTCTTTGGTGGTCCCATCTTTTGTTCAGATCTTTTACTCTCTATGAGAGCCTTTCGCTGCTTAATTTCTTCGATAACTATTACTTCGTAGAAATATACGTGGCATTCAATAATAACTTCGGCCAGCGCAACATATCTGTAGTAAAGTGCAAAGTGAAATCGTTGCCATTAGGAGTTTACCAAAATCTCAAAAAAACATCAGTATCGCTGTTCCCATTGTTGTCGGTCAGTAAGAATAGACTTTGCATAAAACAGTCGAACAAAACGGCAATACACGTACCTGTGAATTCTTCCTTCTGCAATTAATGGATTGATTTTAAATTCCGGCGTAAATACATACTGACTCAAGTAGTGAATAATTTCAGAAACGATGGTCAACGGCTCATCACAAACGTAGTAAACAATTCTTATGGCTACATCTACAAAATCGGCATAATCTTGATCTGCAATATTAGTATCCACGTTTTGCAGCCCATATTGAATAAATTCTTCCAATTTCTCGAACAGCAAGTGGTGTTCTAAAATTCTGTTGAATACATAGAAGCAGTTATCTTATTCGCATCATTATATTCATTTCAGAGCTACGAATCGTAGCTCTAACAATAAAAATATAATAATACTAAGAAATATATTTTCGGGAAATTTAACAAATTGTAGAGCTATTATAATCACTCCAACAAAGTATTTACCCGTCGGGATCCTTTGTAACACAATGTTCGTACATTGTGAGTATTGCATTACAAGTTGCGGTTGCCAACGTAAAGTCCTCAATCCCTTTTGGTCCCAACCCTACCGACATCATTGGTTGCAGCCACTCAACAATGTAACGCTCGTCCAGCCTAAAATATAGATGTTATATTTACTCAACTCATCCTAGTCTGTAAAGGCATTCATAAACTGCACAGAAACTTACGATCCTTTTATTCCAATGAGGTAAACTGCAGCTTTGGCTTTTTCCGTATCTGCGTTGTTGTAAATAGTCCAAAGGTCCTAGTTTGATAATTTAATTTAGTTCAGAGCTACAAAACTGTAGCGGAAGTTTGGAAAGATGTACTTAACGAAATTTACCTTAATGCAGTCCTTCATACTTCTAGTGTTCTTGAACATTTCTTGAAACAAAGTAATCATCTTGTCCTTGTTCTCGCTATTCATCGAAGACACTAATCTCGCAAGCTTTGTGGCCATGTCTGACGAGCTAGACCTAAAAAAAATTGGAAAGCGTGAAGCAATAATCGTTGTAGACAATTCATCATTCCAACTATTTCAAATGCCGCAATCAATACAACACTTTTCACTGCTTACTGAGCTAGTAAAACGTAGGTCACTCGCAAATAAATAGCCAGACCAACTGTAATCTTATCTTAACTGTAGAATATGTAATTTTGTGCTTACGTTTTACCCATCCCAGGAATAAAAATTTTGAAGAACGAATCCAGCAAATCTGACGCCATTTTTTCACCAACTTTTCCTAGAGCTGTCATTATACTGTTGGTTAATTCAGGTGTAGTTACAAATCCGTCCTCGCAATAGGTGGCAATAAGATTGATAGTTTCCTTCTTGTCGTTGAGAGCACCGATCTCCAGTAACAGACAGAGTGCAGGAAACGTTGATTCAAATGCAAGTTTCAGTTGCTTAATTTCCTTTAGTTAAATAAACTTTTTATAAAATCTGGTTAAAGTAATGCTAACATTAATTCAATCGTTTTGAGAATTTAGAAAACCGCGATAACTGGAACTCATATTCTAACCTTGTAGTACACAACTCTTCCTTTGTCATGAAGTGATTTCTCCGACCGACCAACCGTCCCCATATCGATGACCAATTCATTGCTTTCGGATTCTATTCCCAAAAAACGTTTGAGGAAAACAAAGTAGTGTGTAGCAGTGAGACCTCTTCCACCGAAACGTCTGTAAATAAATAATATTTGTAATATATTCGAAAACAACGGTTCGTTTGACCTCAAAGAATTGAATTCAACGCACTCGAAACTTCCTTCATCGCGCCATTTGTCCGATGCAATCTTGAGTGCTTCACAAGCATCCCAATAAAGTTTTGCTTTGACCTTCTCCTGGATATACTCCAAGGACTTCTCAGGTGTCTAAATGGTAAACCCAAAGGATTTGTACCAAAAACTTTTGCATGCAAAGTAGTAAAAGTAAATACATATGAGCGTAGCTTTACGAACATTCATGCTCTCGGGGAGGTGGAGATTTTCAAATCCATACTCATTAGAATTCACTTCTTCCTCGAACACCAAAGCAACCTGCTTTAGTACAACTTCATCGTCTTCAATTCCAGCTACCATGCTCTCAAAATAGTTACTGAGATGTTTCCTCAATTTCTCCTGAATTTCCTCCAATGAGAACTGAAATATTGTATTGATACGTTACTACAATATCGTCGGCAATTGAATTGACTCTAAGATTGGTAGTTATTTATTACTGAGTATTTCATTTATTTTGATTATGTTTTACCTTCGTCAAAATCGGATTTCCAGTGGCGAGAGCTTTGAAGAATGTCATGGTGCTTTTTCTCACGGAAGCAGCTTTGTCATTGATTTTTCTTGCAACAACATTTAAAGCTTGGATTTCTTCAATCAAATACAACTTCTTCTCCTCGATCAATTTTCCCAAAATGCTGATTGCCTGTGACAAAGTATGAACACATGACAATCAGTAGGTATTGCAAACAAATTAAACAATGAAGTTATGATCATAAAAATACCTTTGCTCGAACAGGAATAGCAGTATCATTTATGTGCCCCAACAAGACACCAAGAAGGCGCTTTCGAAGTATTACGACGTCCTCGGATTTGGACCAAGCTAGGATTTCACCAGCGCACTGAAGAACAGCAGTCCGCAAGATAGGTGACTACAAGAGAACAAACAAAATACATAAATCAACCAAATTCAAACAAGTAATTTGATTACGACTTACATCACAATACAGAATGTTCCGTAGGATCGGCAAACCAGCACACATACGCTCGGGGCAATGAGTTGTCATTTCCACAAGAAAAAAAGCCAGTGCTTTCTCCGAGTTGGCAAATTTAGCAGCGGAAACCCCTCCGTAAGTTCTCTCCAGTATGTTTAAACAAACATGAGTAAGTCCAAACTCCATGGCCAATAGTTTTGCAATACGTGTAACAAGAACACTCGAATCTTCACTCCTTTCTATCGCCTGCACGTAATATTTATCATTAGAATTAGTTAATGAGCTGTTACTTGTTCTGCAACCAACTTTTATAGACTTACGGCAACAAATATTTTTGTAACTTCTGCTTGCATTTTGTGCGTTTTCCAGAGATGGCCAAGAATGTTCACGAGGTTTCCCAAATACTTATCGTCATTTAAAACACTATGAGGAGTGTGCCGTATAAGCGATGAGCAGCATGAAATTATAAAACTGTCGAACACAAGTTTATTTATGTGTTATATGAATTAATGTACACGTTCAGTTAATGCTTATGTAAATATTTTCAAATAAGTCCATTTACGCTTACCATAAGAAATTTGTGTCGGCGTTTTTCCAGACCACCAAATTGAGAGGATGGCTGATTATTTGGCTGAGGATGGAAAACAATTTAAGCTCCCACTCATACCAATATGCATACCCACTTGATGTAGATTTAGCATTGGACTTCTTTGAACGCTGTTCGAAAACAAAATAGTTATGCAAACTTTTGACTTACCCTATCACATTTCCTTACAGCGACATACATAATAATATTACAAGAACGTTATTACCAAGTCAGATCGACGATTAACAACAAACGAGAACCGTTGCAATAATTAAAGTGCCAGTAATACAAAAATGATATTGATAAGGGCATCTTAATAAAAAGCGAGACTTTAGTTCGATGGATAAGATTTCATAAAATACTATTACGGTCAATGATTGTACAACTTCTGGTTCAAGAAAGAATACCTGCCTCCTTAAAGTAGCTGGGAGGGCTGGTTCTAATGCGTATCTCGATGACAATGCATACTTACAGAAAATTGCAAAACTTACTGCTGTAATGGGTCTACTAGTCTCTTCTGGTTCAGCGGTGACTAAGCACCCAAAGGTATCGTAACTTTTGTAAAGCAAGAAGAATATTACTGCCAACGGTTTTCCATACAGCTCAATTTTCTCTTTTGACAGATTTTCCAATTTCCCATCACTAACTTCCGAGAGATCCTCCTTTAGCAGAGTCATTCCTGCCAAAAGGAATAATAATTAAGTCATTAACCGAAGGAAGTAAGTCCCCTAAGCTGGTTCTTAGATTACTTCAGAAAAATGTTACAACCTTGGTTGAGGATTTCAAACATTGCTATATGAATTTGCGAGTCGTGCTGATGGATGTTGCTAAAAAATGCACCCAGTGGTGGATACTTTGCGACAATAACGCCAATCCCATTACTAAACACGTCCTCCTTGGTATCTGCAATAAAATAGAAGCAAAATAATAAAAAAATTAGCGATTCAGTTTTACTGAAAAGACCGTGGGAATGGGATTAGGAATTGTTCAGATCTTTAACTTTTTTCCGGTGTCCAGAAAGACCAAATATCCGCAAACAACATTGAGATTGAATTGAACTCCTTTATGACTCACCCAAAATGAATTGTCCCTCTGCATCCGACTCGTTTGCAGTGAATCCAATTGGAAGGAATGGTTGACCTTTGGATGACAAATATCGCAACAGTCCAACATCAGTGGTGGTCATTTTGATTCGTTGAAAGCAAAACTGCAAAACTGAGAAAGCAAATGAATATGTGAGATTAGTATTTTTTCGAAGACCATTTATTAATAAAACAATAGAGATGATAGAAAGACAGGAAGACTAAACGAAATGAGGGGAATTTCTACGCTCTCTCACTCTAAAATAAACTGTGAAATTAGTAAAAAATTTGACAGATATTTGATTGCCAGTGGTATACAATCGAAATTAGATTCCAAATTCCCGAAATTCATTCAATTTCAGAATATTCAGAAGCCAGGTCAAGTGCCTAGGTTCGGTTTATGACGTTTCTTCCGTCGCTTTGTTTTGTTGGCAAATATCAACGAACTTGAGTTTGGCGTTGGCGGCGGTGGTAAAATCACTCACTCAATGAGTTGAAGAATAAATTCTTGTCTCAATTTTTTTCAAGTCGTACTCGTACATTAGTCGTAGTCGTAGTGCAGTCGTAGTCGTGTGAATCGTGATTACTTTTGTTAGCAGTCAAATAGTTTTTTAAAAATTTAATTTTGCAATTATGCAGTTTGCGATTATGATTTTGGTATATTTGTTCGAATTCTAGCTCATGATGCTCATGGTAGCCAAGCCCAATAATGTGATTCGCGCACATAAATTATATATTTGCCTTATATTCCCGTTACTCGAAGTATCATCGCTAGGATCCCGATTCCCAAAACCCTACGGAAAATACCCGAAAATCACATATTTTCCTTCTTATCTAGCATGCAAATGCACAAGCAGTTAAAATTAAAGTTGTGTTTCAAAACATTTTAGACTTAAAGCACTCCACGTTCACGTACGTTATGCATGGGAATGTTTTCAATTTCAGTTTCTAAAACTGACTTGAGGCTGAAACCGTATTGCCGAGTGTTCCATTTCCATCACATAAATCCGATTGCAGCGCGAGAGGTCCAAGTCATGTATGCATTACTAATTACTACTAGTGCAGTGTTCAGTTTCTTCCAGACAGTGGCAGAAAATGGAAGAAATGCACAAAATGGAAATGGACGAAATGTTCTGAAAACTAAACGTTTCACAGCACAGTTTGCTATGCACAGGGTTTTTCAGTTTAAAATATTTCATTAACCAGTTTCGGTAATAATCTAATGGAATTTTAAAATTTCTAGCGATTCCACAACATAATAGTTAAACCATAAAATACATTCGCTTCGCCCTTCGCCTTCGACTTCTGGAGACGAACTATAAAACCAACAACGACTGAAACCAAACTGCCAAAAGTTTAGAAATATATGCGTCATGACGAAAAATTTAGCGTTACGTTATTTTTTACGTAAAAACGCTAACTATCTATTTTTTTATTTACATTAGATGAATTACGGCATTATTAACATATTTCAGCGTCATAGTTTTTTATCAATATTCTGAATATTAACTTTATTTGAAGTTATTTGGCGTTTCCGTATAATATTCTAATGTACAACAACGAAAAAATGTAATTATTTGGACGATTTCAATTAAGGGTTTGTCCGCGAACAGGAGACATCGTACATTATTTTCTTGTCTGTCATTTGAACTCATTTGGTTTGTTGAGTTTTGGCACAGGTTCACTTGCGTGAACTTTTAATGTCCAAAAGTTTGTTATGCTGATATAACATCCACCAAGAATACTCGCGAACAGAATGATTATCAGAATTAGTCTCCAGATAAACATGTAGTCGTAGATCTGCAATGAAAAACAAAAATTGCAGTTAAATGTATAGTATGCCAGATAACCGATGAGCAACATTACAAACAATTTATTTATTGTGAATTTATTTGGAAGTAAGAGAAACTATAAAAAAAATCGCACCACCAAGTCCTGAATTGCCAAGCTGGTCTGTACTGGCATAGTCTCAGCCGGCAGGAGAAATAAAATAATTGTTAGCAAACTAGCCAAAAATGTGACTCCAACCCGCAGATTAGTTTTTGAACGAGAGAAGATGACCCAAAGCGAGGCTGTACATGTCCATAATACTAACAGTATCACAATTCCTGCTCCTATCGCCATTTCGGATGGTCGTATTCGGAACCGGAAATACGAAGCAGACAATTAAGGTGAAAATATTTTGCGCACCTTTTGCAGAAACTTTCTCAGGTTAACTACAAAAGTTTCCTGCTGTTGAAAATTGTCAAGCAAGAAGGGTGCGGGTGCAAGGGAGATGCATGAATGTTACCGTTGTGCATTGTGCATCTGAGTCGGCCTATTGTCACCCTTAGCAACAGAACGACAACACAAATTAGGAGAAAGTCGGGAGGGAAAATCCAGGATTTTAGTATTAAAACTTCGGAGTGGGCTAATGAGTACCTTGGCAGGTATTACGGCCTTGGAAATGTTGGAACAACTAGAGAATCCATGGTTGCTAAAAAAAACTATTGAACTATTGCTAGAAATTCATACAGTGACTTGAGGATTTTGGGGACAACGAGATATTGACATTGCAATTCTTATTGAAGATTCAACGACATATGTTGTAAACGCAACATTATTTATTGGCTGTATCGTTTGCAATTTATGCAAATGAATATTTGTTGCAATGCAAAATACATTATGCTTAATATGGAAATTTATGCACAACGAGCTTCTACAAGCGTTAGAGTTGTCCGTTGAGTCGTCTGATTTTTGGACAACTTCGCTCCAAGTATGAAGGATGCTTCTCCGGTTCCACTATTATTTTGAGCAGTCGTCTAGCATTGAATGTGCTTAAGTTTCGGGGTTCCGCTTCCGCTTGCACTAATGAAATTACGAAAAATCAAGCTCTTTCTAGTTTTAAACTCACAACTTTTTTGTTTTACAAAACCACAAAAATATTTATTAAAATATAACATTTAATAAATTTTCATACTTTCAATACGCCTTAGAGGCAGTTCACAATCAGAAAGTCACCATATATTTTATAGGCCTCGTCGTCGCCTCGTCATCACTCAAAAACACAACCTTATTGTCAGTCTTCACTTCAGGTGTCTGGTTGATGTTACACATGTCATAGTTTGAACTTTGAACTCTACTTAACAACCAAGACAGCCTAAAAATAAGGCGAATGTGGTTTCAGATTCATAATACTTGGTATTTCTTCCACAGAATTCACATCACTTGGTGGAGCAGGTAAATTGCACGCACAATTGTTTTCTGGAATTCCAGCATCTGAACAAGTCCGACTCTCAGGAATAATGTCAAATAAACTTAAGCCGAACTTTTTGTAGTTTTCGTCTAAACTACCTTTTGGAACAGAACTTGGTCGAGGGGCTGCTAGTTGAGCAAGGTGGAGTAGCGTTTTGTACACATCGAAATGACTAGTAATCCTATTTGAGTTTTCCCGAATTCGGTCCAAGAATTCGGGATACTTTGAAATTAGTTTTTCTGGCAGTCTTATCCGAAAAAGCGGTAGCCTTCTCTCCAAGAGCCCTTCGTGGCTGTTGGCGTATGGTCCTGTATAGAACCCATGATCTGCCATCACAATTGTTAAAGTATTTTCCAAGAGTCCAGGCGTATCTCTGAGGGCTTTGAAAAAGTTCAGAGTAGTATTTTCCAACTTGAACAGTGTTCCAGCAAAATCATGTTGCGGCCAGCACAACCAAGGCATTGAAAATATTGGAACAAGACCGTTCATTTTTTTCAGCATTTCGAGCTGGTAGTCTAGTACGTATTTTTCAATTGGCACTTTCCCGAGGCATGCTTTCTGCAAGAAAATGAAACTGTAATAAATTGTCGTTCTAATAACGTGTAAAAATTGCTCAAATAGGAATGCGTAATAGATTACCTGAGAGGCCATAATTTGTTGGCGATTGCCCATATTTACTACATTTGCCAGGAAGAGCGGTCTTAAATAGAAATCTGTTGGTTTGTACGTGAAGCCGGTCTGAAAACCATAATTAAACGTTCCAACGTCTGGAATATCTTCAATGTAGGCGGTCGCATAGTTTGATTTACTAAATTCTTTCCAAATGAAAGGCGAGCTGTCCCAACGTTCTTCCCAACTTTGTTTAATTTTTCCAAAGAACTCCTTACTTGGAACGCCGAAGAGCAAGGGTATTGCATTTAACATGGTTGGTTCGCCTAGGTGGTGGAAACCTTTGAAGTTGATAAATTTCAATTCATTCTCCAAAAAATCCATTGTTCGTGGTATTTGTCGATAGGCATCTTGGCTCGAAGTTGAGTCCAAGACTAGCACAAGAACATTAATAGGAACTTCTTGCTTTCCTTGCCAATACTGAACTTTCTTTTGGAGAAAGTCTGCCTTTGGAAGAACACTAGCATGGAAATTAAATCGTTGACGCTTATACTTCCGTGTGCACGCAACACTGATGAATTCCTTGTCTTTCACTTCCATAGACGTTGAATTATTGAAAGGAATACATGGTCTGTAAAAAAAATTATGCACTTATGTTGACTTCTGACGTGTTAATGGTATTTTTCATTTTAGCTTGGAAGCAAGACTAACCCGGTTTGAAATGTATCATTTTCGAATTCGTATGGTCGAATAATTTCTGACACACAACAGGTACTTTGAAGGCCAGGATCTTTTAATTCTACGACCTAAAATAGATTTATGATTACGATCAGTATGATTTAGCGATCTGATTTATTTTAATATTTAACTCTCGGTAATTTGACAATTTTGAAAACTTACCCCATTCACAAGTGTAGAAAAT